>CAIGQW010054150.1:561184-574520 GCA_903798125.1 Danio choprae | reverse complement strand
CAAGTTACCATAGAAACATTTTGGCATCTCAGATCTTTAAACAAGAAACATGAGTTCCAAGGGTTGAACCCATGTGGTGTCATCAGTTTTCTGTCCAAAACACCATTACATCTAGCGTTTTTAACTAAACCCATTTTGAGAGAAGGATGCTGTTGTTTGGTTGTTTGTTTACTTCCAGTAAAGCGAGTAATTAAAAAAAAAGTAATTAAAGTGAGCAGTTGTGGGTTACGCTCTCTTACTATTATTCCAAAATCCAGCATTGGGACTTATTATTGTTTTATTTAATTATATTTTTTTAAGTCTTTAGAATGAAGCCAATTTTGGTGGCTGCTAGTTTGAACAAAGTGAGTTTGTTTCTTTATTTATTTGATTATTATTATCCTGGCTCAATGAAGGGTTGCTTGTTTTTAGCAGTTTTTAATCTGAAAACTTTTTATCTAAATTATTTTGTTTGTATCCAGTTTTACAAAATCAAATTTACTGTCCAAATTTAGGGAAAATGTTTTGGCCCATTTTTTAATTGTCATTATTTTTATTTTACATGAATTAAATTATTTTAAATGCAGTTGTTGTAACGTCCTGCTGGTGAAGGTAGACATGTAGAGACGAACACGGAATGAGATAACAAAACGGATTTATTAATACAACACTTACTGAGAACAAACACTGGAAACGGGCAGACAGGACAAGGACGACACAACCAAACGAATCAAAATACCGGACAACGAAGGACACAGACGAAAGGGTATAAATAGATAAGGGGATGATTAAACTAATGACACACAAGGGATGAACACAGGTGGAACAAATGAACACTGACGGTGGCGGGAAAAGGACAAAGAAAGCACATGATGAAATCAAAGGCTGACACGGACAAACACTGACAGTTGTAGCATTATGATATGACATGATATTTATACATTTTAGTGATGTGCTTTAGGTAGGTCAATTTATTTTTATGCTTTTGATGAAATAGCATTCAACTTTAGAGCCCTTTAGATCATGCGCCGGACCGTTTCTCTGGTATTGTCTTTAAATAAGTACTTTTTAGGCCTATTTAATTATTCACTTATTATTTATGTACAATAATTTAGACGTAAAATAAAAATGTTTAATCTAATCAATGAAGAAAATGTAAATGAAAAAGCTTATTTATTGTCTGTCTTAGTTCTGTCACTTTAAAATAACAAACACTGTACATCTCTCTATATTTAGGCTAAAACACTGCATTATTTATGTATTTATTCATGTATATTTGTATTTTTATTTTAGTTGTCTTTTATTTCCTTAGTTTTAATTTCCAAAATTAATCATCATTGCACTTAACAAG
Organism: Danio choprae; assembly: GCA_903798125.1. Taxonomy (NCBI): domain Eukaryota; kingdom Metazoa; phylum Chordata; class Actinopteri; order Cypriniformes; family Danionidae; genus Danio; species Danio choprae. Next base: position 573,190 of record CAIGQW010054150.1, on the reverse strand, counting down.
TTTACTATGATAATAAAGCTTGTTAACAAGTTATTAATGATTTATGAAGGAATTATAATGCTTTGTTTCGTTATTTCATCTTCATTTACAAGTAGCAGAGTATTTACAGTTACTTTGGAGCATTGTCGCAAACTGCTGTTATACCTAAAACCTTTTGTTTACGGTGGCATCACACGCAGCAGTAGTCGTCATTTTGAACTGTCACTCACTGTGTATATATATTTTTTGGAGTTTATTTGGTTGTAGAATGCAGTTGTCATTTACAGTATGTAAACCTCTGAACCATGTGAGAACAAAAAGCACCAAAAGGTGAAAAAAACAACTGAATTTTGCTAGAGAGTGTAATTAGTCAGTTAAACACATTGACAGTCAAAAGTTGTACATATTAAAGGCAGTTTTGAACTGTTTTCATTGTTCTTATTGCATGTAATCTGTAATGACTTGAGATCCCACAGGAAACACAGTGTATGGGCACAAAGTGTTACACAGCATACATGAGCATGTGTGTGCGTGTTCTAATGGTCATGTAGTTGTGGGCGAGCGTTTGGGGATCCTAAAGCTCTTGCTGGATTCAGATCTGCTGCCCACATCCTGCTCATGTTCTTTCTGATTCACCTTTCTCTTTCCACCCCGTGTCTCCAGCGATCATCATCTGTCCAAGATTCAGCCCACATCAAAGTCTTCTCGCCTCACTCTTTCCCTGCCACCCCCTCTCTTTCTCTTTGTACGCTGTCCATTTGCATTCGTCTGTTTGTAACGGCATCGCAGAAAGGAAAGTCCTCTAACGGGACATGGCCTTGACTTGCGCATGCTAAATGTAGAGTATCTTCAGCCAAGATCTACGATTTCATCCATTATGCTGATCTTGTGTCCTGTTCAGAAGTACTACCTACTTCATAAAATTGCTCCAAGGCCTGCTAAACTGATTACCTTAAGGTATACTTTAAATTAAATCAAAGATTGAATTCAAATGTCGTCATTCCTAACAAAATGATTATGGAATCAGCGTGTGTGTTGTGTGTGCTGTAGGGGAACCAACAGTTTTAACCAAAAAATGATCAATCTGTCAGATGAAGAAGAGCCAGAGTCAGAGATTCAATTAAAATAAAGTTTACTGAAGATAGTTTGCAGATTCATCATCAGAAGCCAGGTTCAAGAGTTCATTGGCCGCTCTGCTTGCAATCTCAAAACAACAATTATACTCTTATATACCGTCATTAACTGCATCATACATATAGGTGTTTAAAGCTGATTGGGTAAAACACAGATAGACTAAGAAAATGTCCACGTGTGTGCGTGCGTAGAATTCGGAACATCTCAATATCTCAAGCATACAAACATCAGTAAGCCACTAGTCTGTTCAGTGCTGACCCCAGACCTGTGAAATGATCCACAAAGGAATAGAACACAGACACAAAGTACAATCTGTTTCTTAATGCGTACTCACACTATGCTATTCGAAACGTGCCCAGGCGCGTTTCCCGGTTCGTTTGACAAGTGTGAGTGCTTGGAGTCGGGCTCAGGCGCGGCTCAGTTGGTCGGCCCTGGCCCGGAAGAGGTGTGCCAGATCACGGTTCAGTTGGGCTTTGGCACGGTACACTTGTAGTGTGAGTGCAAAGCACGCCTGAGCCTGAAACTGAAGACGCGACGTCACTTTTAAGGGACTATTTCATATGATTTACTAATCATTCTTAATTTTCAATAAATGCAAACTGTCATAGTTTATTAAAGACACAAACCCATCGCTGCACGTCAGCTGCACCTTCAGCAAACCTTCTAATACCTGCAGCACTAGGACTTTTATGATAATTTAAGAGCGTCAAAAGTTGTGGATCTGTTCAGCAAAATATTTCACTGAAACGAATGAAATAATACAAAACAATATAACTAAAGCAATCTCCACTGTACTGAGCGAGAGCGATTCTTTTTGTTAAACTGAACAGCGCATCATCGATGACGTAAATGTGCTCCGGCTCGGATGCAATGTGAGTGCAGGCCATCGGGGGAGAGGGGAGGGGGACAACCGTGCTTTGGCATGGTTTAAGGCTACCGTGCCTAGTGAGAGTATGCCCTTACTCAAGGCTGAGTGTACTCTCAGCCGTCTTAACAAAATTGGGTAAAAACTGGTACAATCCAAACTGGCAGCTTACATACAAAGGAATTAATTTTAAAAGATTTAACACATAAAATGTCGAATAACTTAGGACCGCCTACTTTTATGTGATTTATATCTCATATCCACAGAGGTCAGACAGCAGAACAACATACAAACGATACAGTTTTAATTAATGTGCATTTATTATAAACACAGAAGTGAATCATTTTGAAAATCATTATGCATGTTCAGAATACGACTCACATGCTAACATCTTGGCATCTTAGATCTTTAAATAAGAAACATGAGTTGAGTTCGTTAAGCTACTATTGGTCCGTGATGATTATGGAATCAGTGGGTGTGTTCTGGAACTCCGCCTACTTTTATGTGATGTCTATCTCATATCCACTGAGGTCAGACAGTAGAACAACATACAAACACAACAACATTAAAGCCCTACTCACACTGTGATTTGGTCGTTTGAGACAAATTTGGGAAATTCGAAAAGACTCCTGAAATCCTAGAGTAAAATTTGTGATCTTTGATTGTTTGTTTGACATGTTCATAGACAGACACTTAATGGTCGTTGTGTGCGTGCACGTGTGCGTGCATGCGTATCTAAGACGGGGACTTTGGTGTCGTTACACACCCAATAGCAGGTGACCTGGAACCAAGAGGGTATATTTTCAGGTCCCCTGTTGGACATGCCTTAAATCATGTTAAAATCAAGTGTAAATGCCTCTGGTTATTTTTTTTTTTTTTTTGACCAAGAGGGGACCTAGGTGGGTGTTTGTGTACGTTGAAGAATAAGCTTTGCAGTTGATAATAAAATGAAATGAATTCAAATAGTATAATCCTTCCATTCCTACTGTCTCCTTTCTACTACAATCCACTTTGTTTTCTGTTTCCAGATGGAGAAAGTCGAGGCTGATCTGATTCGCTCTAAATCGCTAAGAGAAAAGCAGTGTAAGGAGTTCAGTCACCAGTTGGAGGAGCTCCAGCAGAAATACGAGCAGCAGGTCAAGTCATTGTTATTTTTAATTAATTACATGTAACACTAAGCAGCATGGCTCATGTTCAAATGAAATGATCTACTCTAATTGGATGGACTGTTGCAGAATCAAAAATAGATTATTTTCATATTTTAATAGTCCTTATCATATCATGCCATTTGGTATCCAGATCCTTCTGATTAAAATGTAATTTGGTCTCCATTTAATCAGTCTCATCAACTGATACAATGCTGCCTTTTTATAGACCGACTGACAGGAACGTGTCTGTTATCTTTACTGCAGTCTTTTTTTAAAGAAAGAATTAGCAGTAGATTTTATTTTATTTTATTGCAAATTATTAGCACTGAAGCAAACTGTAGTACACAATAGTACCAGTAAGGTTTAAGAAAAAATATAATATAATATAATATAATATAATATAATATAATATAATATAATATAATATAATATAATACAATATAATCGGTGCTTCCCACAGGTTTGAAAGATACTTGCGGTGGTAGCCGGATTGAAGCACACCTTTTACCCACGGCACATGGTTACCTACATGCGACAGAAAAAGTGATTTTTATGTCGATATTTTTTATTTATTATACACTGTTTCTTTTTTTACGACCACTATAAATCCACTATTTGTTTTACTTTTATTCTATTCATGAGCAATGTGCACCCACTGACAAGAAAAAATCTGCTGCTGACATTTTGTACAGTGTTGCCAAAGCATGTTAGATATGTATAAAATATGTAATATATCAACATATACAGCAAAAAATATATATATACAGCAAATGAGAAATAAATGACATAAAGGAATAAAAACATCTATGGAATAAACATTTCTAAAAAGTATAATAATTACAAGAATAAAAAGTCTAGATTATTTAAATAAGGCAAATGAGTTAACCATTTCTAACGGTGTACATATATTTTGCAGCCAGTTTAGAGTGTAAGAGTGTATCTCTATAAATAAGGGACTTAGCTAAAGGAGAATGAATGAATGAATGAATAAATGTATAACATAGAAATAAAATAAATGTAAATGTATAACATAGAAATAAAATAAACATTCAACAATCACTTCAGTGACTTCAGTAGACATGTTCTGCTTAATGCAAATACTGTATCTAATCAGCCAATCATGATGCATTAGGCATAAAGACATGGTGAAAATGATTTGATTTGAAGTGAATCCAGGCTTCAGATGGGGAAGACGGCTCATTCAAATGACTTTAAATGTGGCATGGTTGTTGCTGCCAGAAAAGCTGATCTGAGCATTTCAGAAGCTGCTCAGATATATTGGGATTTTCACTAGGGATGTGCCTATACAGTATGATTTTTTGGCCTAATCCATGTACTGATTTTAACAAAAAACAACATCTTTTGGCCAAAACTAATAGCGATATTGGTCAATTGCATACAGTACTATACCATTTTTTTCTCCATTAAATTAGTTTCATTTTGGCCTATTCGAAAGTCCTGCAGCTCACTTCCTTCGTTTAATTAATAAATCCTTGATATCTGCTTTTTTATGTTATCGCCGATATGCTGAAATCTTTAAATTCATTCAATATCAGCTGACAAATATTGGCGGCCGATACATTGCACCCCTAAGGTTAGATTACCACTTCGGTATGTTTATTATGTGCAGTATAGGTTTAAAATATCTCTTACCTCCAGTGTTGTGTTGATATTTATGATTACGCTTATTTATGTAGCACCGTGGTCCTGCGAGACACAGTGGAATAAAATGTCGTATATCCACTCATGTAGTGGATTGACAATACAGCTCGAAACTTGAACTTGAATTGATATATCTCAAAACTCTTTCTTTTTTTTGGAAAATATAGTGGACAAAATAAGAAAGGAGCAGTTAATGTACATGAAGGAAGATTACCACAAAAATGATTATTTAATGTCTTTCGCAGCTTACTGATTGTAGTGGTTTCTTAAACACTGTCACCAGGGGTTTTCTTGCAATTTTCAGTGGGGTTTAGATCAGGACTCTAGGCTGGACATTTCATTATTTCAGTGTTTTCAGCTTCAAAGACCTGCTTTCCTAAGTTTCTGTGTGAAGGGAGTTTATCTGGCATAAAAAAATGGCTGATGAACACAGGAAAGAAGCTCCATGATGCTGGAGTAACCTCTGATGAACATTTAGTTGTGAGCAATTCCTGCCACAATTTCTGTGTTGAGCTGATTACCAGTTGAAATTCTCGACATTATCAACATTGCTGTTTGCACCATTTAATTGATTGATTATTTGTGTTTTTTAAATAATGAGGTAAAAAAAAATATTACATGCTCTTTAAACACTTTTCTTAAAATTCAATCCACACTGTATGTTATAAACATATAAACAGAAAAAATATACAATATAAGCAGTAGCAGTATATTATTCCAATAAAAATAAAATATTAAAGATAAATAATGGTATTTTCTTTTGTAGAGGACCAGCCTTTAAGGGGGACTTAAATATGTTAGTAACATTGTAAATAGGAACTAAACATCATTAATAAACATCTAGAAATCCCAGAATTGCAATGCTCAACTAGAAGAGTTATGTTTGTTTACAGAAGAACAAAAAGAAGAAAGATAAGCACTAGTGGAAACAAATTTGAACTATTCTTAGATCAATCCAGGTCATGTGTAAACTCAGTTCTTTACAAGCTTTGGCAGTTACAACTAAATGGTTTTATAGGCAAAACTGCAAGAAGATGTGTTAAAAAAACAATTCTCTATGATTATGTCTGTAAACTGCCCAGGCAACTTCAGGACATGGTACTGATATTGCTTACAATACATTTTATACTAATATTATACTAATATATACTAAATAAATACAAAATCAAAATATCTTTTTTGGGGGCCTAGAATTGTGAAACTATGCTGCTTTTGTTATGTCCTTTAATTTTTTTCAGGTTCAATGTTGCTTTGTATTCCAGTACTCATTTAGCTCCAAGTCATTGATTTGTAAGGCCTAGTCAAGAGCCTGTTGCATTATTATGTTCTAAAGAATCAAACTTAGGAGTGAAGTGTCAACAGTGGCAGTGTGTTTTCACAGTATTGTGAAATCCCTGTTACTCTGTTTGCAGTGCTATGTTTATGAATTTTTGGAACCTCATTTTGTGGCGCTTCAAATGTTTTGGAAACCTCAAACATCTCTGCAATGTTCCTCCTTCATCAAAGCACAAAAATCCAAGCTAGCGGCTGTGCAGCTGGGTTAGCTCAGGGATGGGAAACAGTGTGATAAGAGAGAAACAGGCAACCAATGGTCACAGTTTTATCAGCAGACAGGTGAAGAAGAGATTTGTGTACAGTCAGACTTTTTTATGTGCATTAATGAATTCCTACAATATACTGTATATACAGTTGTATATACAAAGTCCAAATTATTAACCCTCATATGAAATATTAATTATTTTAAAGTGTTGTTTAATGGAGAGATTAATTTTAAACAGAACAGTTTTAATACCTAGTTTCAAATAACTCAATTATTTTGTCTGTGCCATTGTAACCGAAACGAGTCTGGCAACAGAGTTGAGGATCCACGTGCAGCTTTATTTAACAGAGAATGGTCATACAGGCAACGGTCAACAGGCACAAACTGAGGCATATAGACAATCCAAAGAGCGTGGTCAAAATCAGGCAAGAGATCGGTGAAGGCGGCAAACAGGATAAACAAAATGGTTCAAAAACACTGGAAGGCTAAACAAGATATAATGCTTTGAAATGCTTACAGAAAACAAGACTCAGCAATGTGTGTGCGTGTGGGTGTGCGTGTGTGTGTGTGTGCTTGAGAGGTGAATATATAGTCCAGAAAATTAGTCCATGATGAGTTACCAGCTGTGTGTCAGTCAGTCAGTCAGTCAGTGTCTGGATGACTGTCAGCTGTGGCAGGAGTGATTGGAGCAATAACTGGGATTTGTAGTTCATATAGTGGCAGAGATGTAGTCCGGGTGATAATGCATGTTTTCCAGCGATCTGTAAAGCCTAGATCGCTGGTGATCGTGACAGACATGGTGACAGCACATAATACTTTTCTACTTGTTTTGCAAGATAATATTTTTTCGCGTAAAGTGCCATTTATGGACTTAATTAGGTTTATATGTTTCTAGGCAAGTGAATGGATAACAGTGATTTGTTCTGTAGCCAATCGGGAAAAAAACATAATAATAATAATAATAAAAAAAAACATTTGTAAGGGGGCTAATAACATTGACCTTAATTTTTTGTATTATTTAAAAAAAATGTAAAACTGCTTTTATTCCCACTCAAACTAAAGGTAATAAGACTTTATCCAGAAGAACAAATATAGGAAATACTGGGAAAATTCAGCAATTGGGAAGCATTTAAAAATTCACAGGAGGTCTAATAATGTTTTACTATATATATATAACTATATATATCAACAAGGAGTCTTTTTAAAAAATAATTGTGTTCAGTTTTATTGTATTTATTTCATTTTTAAAAAGTGTGTTTGACAATTAGACCATGGGTAAATGGTTGTAGTAGATGTAAATACAGTAATACAAGTGCAAATGCATTATTATAAATAGAACTGAAACACAGGTTATTTAATAGAGCCTTTTCACATTTCTTCAGCAGCACAAGTCGTCATAGTTGGGTAAACTTAGAGTGCAGTGAATGGCAGAGTACAACAAAACAATTTTTTTCCTTTCACACTTGACAACTGACAATCAATACAGTCGCCAGGCTGTATTTGGCTGTTTTTTTTTTTTGGTCTGCTCAGTGCTCAACCAGACTGTCCTGTATTCAGAAGTTACAAAAAAAAATTGGATACATGAATTACTTTAAATCAGAGGTGTCCAAACTCTGTGTCCTGGAGAGTTTAGCTCCAACCCTAATTAAACCAGCTAATTAAGCTCTTACTAGACATACAACCCGGGCTCATTCTGAAAACCTACCGCTATGCACATTTCTGGACAATGCCAGCGTTTTTTTTTTTGCAGTTTTTGTTTTCGCGAATCCACCAGAGGCCGCTATATACACTTTTTCAGATTTCAAATTTTTGCCGCGAGTGCCATTCGCGCCTGCTGTTCTCACGTAAACTGACTGACTGACTGACCGATCCACTGATCCACCTTCCTCCTTCCCCTAAACCCAACCAACAGTGTTTTCAAAAGCAGCGATTGACCCGCCCACCCACTACCCTAAACAGAACCTACAGTTTTCAAAAGCAATCCAGAAAAAGAAAAGCCCTTGGCTGATTTTTATCGCATTATCACCCTGTTATTTACTTGATTAGTTTATTTTTTGGCTTTTGTTTTTGTCTTACCTGCTTTCTGGAACCCTTCTTCGCCAGACTCGATCCCCGTCGTCGTGGTCAACTCCTCTCTGAGTCTCAAGTCCACAGAAATACATGGCGAGCTAACTGAACAAACTGGTAACAGCGTCCATACTAAGGTAAGCAGTCAGCTGGTAACCGCGAAAAGGAGCGGCGTCATACCACCCAGTAGCATTTATTTTAAAGACGAAATGCAGCCATAAGTACTTCTGGCTACATAATTCGCGATATCCAGAAATGTATATAGGGCTACGTTTTCAGAATGAGCCTATGTTTTCGATATACTAGAAACTTCCTGGAAGGTGAGTTGAAGCAAGTTGGAGCTAAACCCAGCAGGACTCTGGCCCTCCAGACAGAGTTTAGACACCCCTGCTTTAAATGACCAAATTAAACAAAGCTGTTAAAATACCTTAAACAGTAGCATAAAAAAAAATCATATAAAGTCAAGGTATCGAACACTTTCTATATCTGAATATAATGTTATTTGATATGAAACTATGCAGATGGCATGACAGGTACTTAAACGGTCTTGGCTGGCCAAAATTTGTGGGAAATTTGTCAATGACAAAAATTTGAAGCTCTTCTAAATTTTGCCCCGTTTGCTTGATTTTTATATTCAATTCAGTTATCGGAGAATCTCAGAATTCTCGACAGGCTGCTGTTTTTGTATTTATTATAGTTCATGGAAATTCAGCTTTTTAGTCAGTGAAAATCAGGGAAAATTACATTTGGATTAGAGTTACATTCCTAAAGCACTAATGGATTGACCCTTCATGTTACATACTGGAAGGACTGAGCTGAAATGTTTAGTGTTGGTTTAATGAGTGAACTGTGGTCAGAGGGTCACTTTCAGCTATTCATGTGGACACAAAGAGACATTCCCCAGGATTCCCATCAATGGGACTTTAAAAGAGTGCATTTCTATAGAAGTGACGATTCTGTTTGACCTCTTCGCCATTTGACGTCATGCAGGCTCGCTTTGCTGACACTGAGCTCATGTCTGAGGTCACAGTGAGTAGGAAGTCAAGCAGTATAAGACATTAATGCCATCCCACTCACAACTCTGTCGGCTGCATTGGATTCTGTCTGTCCACATCAACCAAACAGTCATATTCTTTCCATCTTTCTCTTTTCCAGCTTTCCCTCACACAGACAAATAGATGGTCCTTTTTGGATTATCACTAGTGTGTATAATAGAATATATTTTCCGCCACTCTTCTTTCTTCAAGCAGAACCCCTACTGAGCACCGCCAAGCGTCCCTCTTCTCCAATACCGCACTGCTTCCCCAGGGAGCCTTCTTCATTTGCCCACCACTCCATGACCTCGGTACTGGCGCTCTAGGAGGGGGCGCTAATCACATCTGCCCAGTGACAGCAGCCATTCAGCACTGGCGCTTTAAGAGCCCGGCACCCAGCAGCCCTTTCTGTGACGTTTCAATGTTTTCAATCTCTCCCCCACCCCTTGCTTTCCCACTGTCATATCGCCATATATTTGGCATGGATTTTCACCCTGCGTCGAAAAAAATTATCTCACAATTGTTCAAACCAAAGCCTCGCTTTGTCGCTTGTCCGACAAGTGCTGTGGGATGTGTTTAAGCCATCATAGCGAGCCGAAAGCTGGGCTTTAAACTAAAGGTAATTACTGATCATGGGCTATTCCTCTTGTCATGACGTGTAGATGTTAGAACTTGAATTGTAGTGCTAACAGAGATCTCAGCATCAGTATATTTACCCGAGTTTAGCATGCTAATGCATGGTGCATTATGAAGAAAACTACCCTATTCCTTTAAGACCAGAGTGTCAGCGGTCCCTGATCAATTAGTTGAGGTTCCTTGCATCCATGTCTCATATCTTTTCTTTTACAGTGTTGAAGGGTGAAATCAATAAAGCGCTAGGATCTGAAGAATCTTCCTACCAAGTCTTACTTCACCTTCTTCCAAATCCACTAAAATTGGAAATGCCATGGTGTTGTTTAAAGCGTCTTTTGTGGCCTTGTGCCTGATTGGCTGGGGGAATCAAGCTGAAATCCCATTCATCACCTACACTCAATAGCACCACAGCAGCCTCTAGCTGGCAGGCCAGGTAGGGTGCCGAGCCGCACAATGTGGAGGGATTAGCTTGAAAACTGCGGGGACCAGGCCTCTCACTGCAGGCTAACTGGGAAGCGGGGGCCGGACTGGTCAAGGTCACCATCTCCCATCCGGAAGAGAGTGGGAACGAACCTTGGGAACCGTTGGCGCCGCCGCTCATCGCCAGGCTCAACTCACCACACAGCAGGTGCAAGTCATCCAGATAATGCTGAAGCTAGCTTTTGTGTTCTTTCAACATTTTGTGTGCTTTCAATTCTGATTACATTGATGATGGTTAAATCTGATCTTTTTTAGACTCTTAATTATTCATTTTTAACAAAGCGCTCATTGTCAGAAAAGACTACTGAAGAAACAGTATGTGGTTATTATATGCCGAGTATAGCCATCATGATGGTATGGACAGACACGGAAATTCTAATGATTATATATTTTGTTACACTTTAAAATCTGCAATTGGACATTGTTAGGTTTCTTACTTAATTTCTCACTTTTTTTCTAATAAAGGAGAGGCTTGCTGGTCGTAATTGTCATTATTCGCACAAAAGTGGGAGGACAACAACAAGTGAGGTCACAGTGATGTGGAAATTTGCGTAGTGTTCTTATGTTGTGAGGCAAGCCGTCAACTTTTTTCTTCGCTGAGCCATGCTCAAGTTGTCATGACGACAGGGATGTTCCGCTGATGAAGTCTTACTCCATGTTGTCCAATCAGATTGTGGAACTGAAACTGCAGCATGAACAGGAGCGGACGCACCTTCTCCAGACACACAATGCTGAGAAGGACAGCCTGGTCCAGGACCACCAGCGGGAAATCGACAGTTTGGACAAGCAGACGAGGGCCGCCATGGTCCAGCAACAAACGCAAACCCAGGAGTGGAGGAAGCGCGACGCTCAGGTAGGGAGTCTCTTCCTTTCCTTCGCTTTCTGTCACTGTTTAGTTTTGCTAATCAGGATATTCTTAAAACTGATGCTTATTCTATACTTTTTTTACACTGTGTGTTTTGATAAATGATTATATTAAGTTACATTGCAAAGAAATTTGATTTGAATGTACTGTTTTTAAAAATTGAGTTTCGCATACTTTTCCGTAAAGCTGTTATCGTGTTTTGAGTGTGTAGTTTTAGGGTGCTAAAATATAAAAATCATAACACGCAAACTTTTTGGCCATTATTTTTATGTGCAACTTTTCACAGCCGAATTTCATTGAAAATGTAATAATTTTCATTGAAAAGTGGCTGAAACCTCAGTTTACTGGATAAATGAATCAAGTTTTTAGACCTTCCATTTGAAATTGTTTAAATTGAGTTTATTTTTCTGTTCTTGGGATGTGAATATTGGTGTTTTGTTAGTATCTGTGCTCCGTTTAATTTAGTTTTATTGTAGGCAGCATGTTTTGTTTTGTTTTGTTTTGTTTTGTTTTGTTTTGTTTTGTGTGTGTGTGTGTGTGTGTTTGTGTGTGTGTGTGTGTGTGTGTGTGTGTGTGTGTGTGTGTGTGTGTGTGTGTGT
>CAIGQW010054150.1:550728-561084 GCA_903798125.1 Danio choprae | reverse complement strand
ATATATATATATATGTACACATATATATATGTATATATGTGTAGGGTACACTGTGGTCATAAAGGGATGGACATGGTCAGCAACAATACTCAGGTAGGCTGTGGCGTTGACACGATGCTCCATTGGTACTAATGGGCTCAAAGTGTGCCAGGAAACTATCCCCCACACCATTACACCACCACCACCAGATGACAAATGTACTGTCATCATGGCAGAGATAAAAGAAATCAGTTATTAGAAATTAGTTAATAAAGCTATTATGTTTAGAAATGTGTTGAAAAAAATCTTCGAACAGAAATTGTGGACAATTCAGGAGGGCTAATAATTCTGACTGTACATATTACACATACTGCCATTTGTCTTCCCCCCCAGACCATCTCGGATCTGGAGGCCCAGGTTCATTCTCTGAGGAAAGAGCTGTTGGCAGCCCACAGTCAGAGGAAACAGCAGCTGATGGAGTTGGGTGTTCTGCGGGAGGAGGAACGACAGAGATCTGCTCAAGATCAACAAGCCGCCCTGGACCGCCTCCGTGCTGAGATGGAGCAGGTGCGGCAAGACTTGGAGAAAACCCACAAGGCTGAACGAGAGCTGGCCCAGGAGAAGGTTGGTGTGAAAATCAGACCAAGTGTCTTTTTGACATCTATGTAGTAGGTCACGCAAATCACATCATGTGACCGAATTGAAGGACAATGTTTTTGCTTTACATGTATGGCTGGTATTATTATATGCGTCAAATCGATAAATGATTTCGCTTAACTTTTTCCCTGCCGTTAACAAGAGAAAATGCTTCCTAGCCATTGACTAGTTTTACAGCAATCCATGTTTTAGGTGTACTACGGTATGGAAAACCCTAACGCATGTCCTGAGTGAGGTACATGTCAGATGCTCCGGGAGTGCGCCCGTTCAGTACATGGAAGGGAGACCATATGGGAAAACTAGATTGCTGCCATGTTAGATTGAAGTAGTGTTAGTGAGGCTGGCAGGGGGCACTTAATCTGCGGTCTGTGTTGGTCCTAATGCCCCAGTTTAGTGAAGGGGACTCCATATTTGTCAGTGAGTGCCTTCTTTCGGATAAGATGATAAACCAAGGTCCTGACTCTCTGTGGTCATTAAAGATCCCAGGATGTCCCTCGAAAAAGAGTAGGGATGTAACCCCAGCATCCTGGCCAAATTTGCCCACTGGCCTCTGTCCATCATGGCCTCCTAACCATCCCCATATAATAATTGGCTTCATCACTCTGTCTGCTCTTCACCAATCAGCTGGTGTGTAGTGTGCGATCTGGCGCAATATGGCTGCTGTCGCGTCACCCAGGCGGATGCTGCACACTGGTGGTGGATGAGGAGATTCCCCCAATATGTAAAGCGCTTATGTGTCAAATCGTAAAATAAGGAATTATTATAATTTTGTTCATTTTATTTATCTCAAAATTTTTGCAACTTTCCGGGAATTACCACCACAAAATTATTATTTTTTTAGCACAAAAATCACCCAAAAACTTGTGAAAACTAGGAGGTCTGCCTATTTGAGTTTGTTGTGGACCCATTGACTTCCTTAATATTTTTTTGGATGTCAGGAACCAGCCGGAGAAAGAGTTGTCACAATATAGTTAATTTCCCAAATGATGCATCGTACTACGGTAGTTCAGCCATGAGTTACGTTGTTGTATGGGAAATGCATCCCAGTCATTTATTGTGATCTGTGAAATGGGGGTGCTCTGGATTAGCATATATGCAACATAGGCTCATTCTGAAAATGTAGCCCTATATACATTTCTGGAGATCGCAGATTATTTAGCCAGAGGTACTTATGGCTGGACTTCGTCTTTAAAACTTAAAGTAAATAACAGGGTGAGAATGTGGTAAAATCTAAAATGTGGTAAAATCAGGGGGCTTTTCTTTTTCTGGATTGCTTTTCAAAACACTGTCAGTTGGGTTTAGGGAAGTGGGTGGGCGCTGGTCAATCGGTGGTTTTTAAAACACTATCGGTTGGGTTTAGGGAAGGGGGTGGGTGGGGAGATCGGTCAGTCAGTCGACAGTGACCTCTGGTGGATTTACACTGGAAGAGCAGGCGAGAATGACACTCGCGAGAGAAATCTGAGATCTTAAAAAGTGTACACAGTGGGCTCTGGTGGATTCTCAAAAAACAAAAACTGCAAAAAAAGAAATGTATATAGGGCTACATTTTAAGAATGAGCCTGAGTTGCATATACGGCGTGTTCCAGTTCCTGCCAATGTCCAGCTCTTTGAACATTCCACAGTTCTCAATCAACAATCTGATCGACTCTATGTGAAGGAGATTTGTTGTGGAGCATAAAGCAAATGGTGGTTACAAGATTACTTTGGCACAGGCAGTGGGTTATTTCTATCTCTATCAACAATTTTCTTTTGACTATATCTAAAATACACAGGATTACTTGATGTTTATGACAATGACCTTTCATTGGCAGGTTAAAAAGATTCATATACTGAACCCTTCGCAAGTATGCTGCAGTTCAGGGGAAAATATTTCCTGACCCCATGATTTTTGTGTAATACATATTCAATTCAAATAAGGTGTGTCAGGATTAGTAGAAATAACTTTTAAATAAATTCATTTAGCGCAAGGACTAATTTTATTAGATTGTAACAAGCACAGTTTGTTTTGATCCCCCAGTCTGAACAAAGTGTATGTTAGCTACTTACGTTTAACCTCACACTTCACATTTTCCACAATCCAAGACTGCTTATGTGTGATTAAATATGTTTCTGGCACAATGAATGAATAAATGAATGTGTGAATGAATGAATTAATGAATGATTGAATTAATGAATTAATTAATGAATGACATCATTGCCTGCTGAACAAACAACAGATTAGGGATGGGTATTTTGTCAATTTTATCAATATCAATACCAATTTCCATATCTCTTCTTAACAATACTGTTATCAGTACTATTTTCTATCATTTGGCACAAAAAGGCAAACATATTCAAGTTTTCAAGTTTTTTTAATTACTGTTGAACAAAAAAGTAAAAAAAAGTTTTAACTGTTTAAGTTTTAATTGTTTAAATTATTTACTATACAAACAAACAGATTTCATTCATTCATTATTTATTTACTATGTAATCCTAATAAACTTCTGTTTATTGTCACATAGGTTATTAAATCTTCATTATAAAATGACAATGTTTAACAGTATTTAACTTCTCTAGTATCATGTTATTTAAGGCTTATATATGACATAATCTCTCGCTCTGTTTGTGCTCACTCCTCCTATTTTCATTCTTCCTTCCCTAAATCTGGGTAAATCTGTTTCAATTTGTTGGCATCAGAGAGCAACTATGAATCTACTCTAACCTGTGTGATGCGTACAGTATACACAAAGGAATTTGCACATGTTCATTGATGGCTTGAACTCCCACACTGAGTGAAGAGATCACGTTAGCATTTAATCACATGCATTAGCCTTTCTGTGCTCCGGCTCTGTCAAGGTTGAGCAAGCAGACTTGGGCGACTACACCGGAAATCTTGCATCCTTTCTGTTTTTAAAGCTCTTCATTCCAGCTGCAGAAACGAGGGCTTGAAAGCGGCTGTAATCCAGCCTGGGATGGCCAGGAACCGACTAAAGGTGGTATTGATCAGAGGGTAATCCTGATTAGGCCCATCAAAGCGATTAGTTTTCATTATACACATGCACCGCTGCCGACTGCGCCCTCCCCCAGGACATCTGCGGCACATTAACGTACCATTTGGCCTCTTCATAAATCCTGGGCCTCCATTTTGGAACCATATGTGAGTACACTGCTGCACATAAATCCCATCTGAAGAGAATTCTGCCTCGCTTTTTTCCCCCTCTCAAACTGACACGTAAGGCTTGTTTACAAAAATCAGTCTCTGTTTCTGCCACCCCTCATCTGATACTCATCCTGACCTGCGGCTGAAAACCTCCTCTGAAGAGACTTCAAAAATGTCTGTCTCGGAGACTGATTGACACACTTGAAACTGGAGCTGCCACAGTTAATGTATTAGCATGTTTTAACAGTTACACTCAACAGATTCGTTGTTTGACGTGTTAACTTTAAAGTAGGTACACTTTCCACTTTAGCCCACTTTTTAAGAGTTACATCACTTTCAAAAGGATAACGTTAATTAAAAAATGGAAAATGCCAAAACAAAAAGTCTAATACATGCGTTATTTCAATGTAATCATAATATGGGCTTGTTAAATGCTTGATTCTGACTGGCTGGTGAACATAAGGTAATGTAATGTAATATGTGTATTTATATAACGCATTTATCATGTATGGCCATACACTCAAAGTGCTTCACAATCATGAGGTGGTGGGGTGGGGGGTTGGTCTCTCCACACCACCACCAGTGTGCAGTATCCACTTGGATGATGCGACGGCAGCCACAGGACAACGGCGCCGCCAGTGCACTCACAACACACCAGCTATTGGTGGAGTGGAGAGACAGAGATACAGCCAATTCGGTGGATAGGGACGATTGGGAGGCCATTATGGGTAAGGGCCAATGGAGGAAATTTGGCCAGGACTCCGGGGTTACACCCCTACTCTTTACGAGAAGCGCCATGGGATTTTTAATGACCACAGAGAGTCAGGATCTCGGTTTAAAGTCTCATCCGAAAGACAGTGCCCACTGAGAATATGGTGTCCCCTTCAAGGTGTACAGATATTTTCAGGGGAGTGCATAAATAAAGTAACTGGATCTGTAATCTGAGTTAGTAGAGATTTACCTCTGTATAGTATGGTAAATCCTAACAACGCACAACATTAAAGACTAATCCATGTCTCCCTATCTTAATCCTATGCAAAAACACACAATAACACAAAATAATTTGCAATTTATTTTCCTTTTACAATCTGACACCACTGAGTTGGGTCGGCAACAGAGGTGAGGATCCAAACACAGCTTTATTTGGTGAATCATCAGGCAGGCAAAGGTCAAAACAGGGACAGACAGGAGCATGCAGGTAATTCAGAGAGTAGTCAGTGTAACAGGTGAGTGGTCCAGACAGGCAACCGAACAACATAAACTGTAAACAAAACACAGGGTCAAAAACATGGAAGGCAAGACAAGGATAATGCTAAGAATTGCTCACTTCTAGCTAACAAGATTCAGCAAAGTGTGTGTGTGTGAGTGAGGTGTATTTATAGTCCTGGTAATCAGTCCTCATAAGCTTCAGCTCTGTGTTAGCAATCAGTGGTGATCTGGAACTGGTGTGTGTGAGGTACATGATGGGATATATAGTACAGTTTAGTAGCATGAGAGTTCTCCAGCAATGTGCAAGGCTTAGATGGCTGGCGATCGTGACACTGGGGAACTAGAAATCCACAAGACTAGGTTTAAGTCATTCAGCTTATGTTCAGCTTAATGCAATCCATTTCTAAATCCACGTAACTTGTTTCTCTTTTAAGTACAAAAATCTTTCATTAAAACCTGAGTTAAAGCAAATTCATTTCATTAATTGGACTGACTTTGTATAGTGTAGTAAGAGTATTTATGTGTAATATAAAAAGTGGTGTGACAGTCTCAGTCATCAGTGCTTCCATTATGTAGAAAATAAGTCATTGCAAGCGAGAGGTGAAACATCCTTTGTGCCTCATGAGAGGCAGGAAGTCAAACAGGTTTAATACATGAGGGTGATTTCATTTTTTGAGAGAACTGTCCCTTCGAGGCATCTCACACTGTAGACGAGTCATAAAGAGACACACCTTAAATGGATAATTATCATACTCTTACTGTATACATCCTGTAGAAACGGAGAGTACTGTTAATATTACTAATACAGACATTGATCAATCCAGCATAGTGAGACAGATGGTATTAACACAGGTCTTTGAGAGTGACCAGGCAAAGTTAAAGGAGGCAAACTCTGATCCACAACATCAAACTCATTCCTCCAGAGTAAAGCTGATCCATCCTCGGCGGATTAACAAAACATCTGACTCACACACACGCATTCTTCTCATTTTGCCAGTGTTTCATAGCTTGCCATTGCTATTCAGTACATGAGTCATCTGTGGTGTTTGCTAATTCAAGCATCTCTATCACCATTTCTCATATTTAGGCTTAGGAATTTGAACAAACCTCAAACGCCAAGTACTTATCTATGTTGCATAAATCATTCAGCAGCATTTGGCCTACCGACAGTATTCATTATGCGATCAGGCTTTCAGTTTTCATGTATAGTGGACAATCAAAATGGATTTATATTTATTCTATTTGCACATGCTTTTATCCAAAGCTATTGAGAAATGAGGATAAAAAGGCACTTCAAATCACCAGATAGCTACAATGTATAGATGCCATGACAAGTCTATGTTAGTTTAGCCTTTTATTTTTTTGTTATTACTAGCTGTGAATTAGATTTATGCGCAAAACTGGAATATAGCATAAAACGTTTGCAAATAAACTTCTGCTTCCATCTAATAAGTCAATGAGAACAAAGTTGCCACTTTTTGATAAACTGGTGAAGCCAATATGAGGCTTTGTTCTTATATAATGAATTACTTGTGCCTTAGAATATGAAACGCAATGGACGCACTTTGGCCTTTAGAGGTGTGAGACCACTATTTGGGAGTGTAGCCATTCAAAACTGGGAGGTATGAATACCGAACCACTTTGATGATGGACTTTGGCTAAGGGATTTTACAATGACCAAAACAACATTTCAGATATTTTACAATGTGGTTGAATCACTGGTTTGTCCGTCAGTGTTGCCCACTTGCACATATTTTTGATCTGTAAAGAAAATGTTCCCACTCAGGCTACGTCTACAGTAATCTGGTCAAATTTGAAAATAACATTTTCGCCTAAAAAGCTCACAATGTCCACATTGTTGTTTTCAATTCTTTCCATCATCCACACTACAATGACTGAAAACACTTTCGATCTTGTACTGCGCATGCGCACATAAGCAAGATGCTTTTACCTGCATCATATCTGCCTGACGTTTATTTACTTTCTGTCTCTTTGAAACATTGCGGAAAAATGTTGCAACTGTCTTCTGTTTCATTTAAGTTAATTTTTCATAAATTTTTCGATCTAAGTGCAAAGTCTAAAGCGCAAAAGCATTAAGGGTGTGTCTGAATCCACTTTTGCTTTTTTACGGATGGAAAAAATACGGTTTGCGCCCCGGTGCATGGTCTAAAAGGGGTGTGCTTATTATCTTAATGAGTTATGGGTGTGTTTTGAGCATAATGTGCATTAAACAAATAAGAGTCTCATCTCACATTCCATTTAAGAGTCAGTTGCGTTGCGGCATGGCACATTTGCTATTTACATGGTGGACTTTGTAGGTGGAAAAACTTAACTAGTGAGAAAACAGTTAGACAGACCATCTGCCTAACTGAGGATAAAGAACAAGTCTCCTCCATTCGGCCTCTTTACTTTCTCTTTACTTTTACTCTTTACTTTACTTCTTTACTTTCGTGGAGTGAGGAAACGCTGAAAACTCACTTCACTAAAGACATCCATTAGCCTACATATTTAATTTAGTTTGTTATGGAGGTAGTGGTTTTTATATTTATGTAGAAAATAATCATTTTTGTAACATTTTAATCCTTTAATTTGTTTTCATATGTAACGTTATTTATGTATTGCTGTACATCCAGTGTGTATTAAACAATGTATAAGCGCTTGGACACGCATAGGCACACAACTATCACGCTCTGCGCTGGACTTTAGACCAACTTTTAGTTGGTCAATGGCATGGTCTATTTCAGTTCCTCAAAATAGCAACTCGCCAACAATGCGTCTTAACACACCTCCTTTTCAGACCAGCATGCCTCAGTCTACAAAGTGGCGCAAATGGATTTGCTATTTAAACAACATGGCGCAAAACGTGAAAATTAAAGTTGCACTGGTCTGAAAATAGCAACAAATCACGCCATACACTTTTGCGCCTTATTGTGCTGGGTGTAGGATAGGGCAAAATTCTAAATTAAGGTCAAAATTATGAGTTTTTCCTTAAAGCAAGTCAAATTATCTGCCAGTGGGGTACGTAAAATAATTTTGTTTTCACTTTGAAATGTAGATATATGGACTAGAAACATGACAAAAATTCTAAGTGGATTTTTTTGGCATAAATTATATAAATTCTGTATAAATACAGTAATTAAATACAATTCTGTAGCTCCTGGTAAACTATAATTCAGACTCAACATTGCATATCTTGGGATGTGACTATTGCGGATGAGCACATTGCGATATCAATGCTGAAATAATATATTGTGCAGCCTTACTTTGAAGTGAGGCAATATAGAGCGTGTACAAACTGACATTAATCTTTAATAAAGCTGTCAAAATGGACGGCGTCCAAAACGTCTGCTTTACAATGTTATCTGCCGTGTTAGCTGAAATGGTCACATGACTGCGTCACGTGACTAAAATGTGTCATCGTTAACGAAAGACTCCATTTTTAAAGTCCACACTGCAACATTCTCACAAAATTTATCACAAAATTTTCAAATTGATCATCTTTGGACAGCGTTTAAAAAAAAATACACGTCTCAGTGTGGATGGAAGGCCTAAATGTAGAGAAAAATATACGTTTTTAAATGAAAACGTATTAGTGTGGACATGGCCTCAGTTATGCGCATAAGTTTTTAATGTGCATTTTCAAAATTTGTGCTCATCTTGACATTTCCATTAAGCATTTTTTTACGTAATTTTCCAGAATGCGCATGACATCTGTTGAATGGAAACAGCTATAGAGTCCTTGTGTAGGAAAGTGTCTGGTGTAGGGTTTTCACAATACTGGAATTCAGTACTGAAATAAAAAAAATGTCTATTTCACGCTAACATTTGAGTGTTAATTGAGCACGTTCTTAAACAGTGCTGATTTGCCATTATGTTCACGTGCTCAACATAAATGACAGTGATTGGCCGTGAAGGTCATCAGTTCACCAAACTCACCGCTGTTTACTAAGTGTAACCACAGATACAGGGACACTGGAGCGTCTATCAGCTGGTTATACAATATAAGCTGACATACAAGTGATCTGCTGATAAATCGTGGCTTTAAAACGCTCCAGTGTCCCTGTATCTGTGGTTACACTTAGTAAACAGCGGTGAGTTTGGTGAACTGATGACCTTCACGGCCAATCACAGTCATTTCTGTTGAGCACGTGCAAATCAACAGTGTTTAAGAACATGCTCAACAGCGCTCAAGAGTTAGCGGGAAATGGATGTTTTTAAAATTTGAGTATCGATTCGTACTGAATTTCAACATCGTGACAACCCTAGTCTGGTGAAAAGTTGGCCGAAAAATTCGATATACTTAAAATCAAATCCTATCTTTATGCCTGTTTTCAATTCAAATAGTGCCGTTGTTGTAGCTGGCAATTCTGTGGACTGACCTCACAATCACCCTGCTGCTCCATTGTCTTGAAAGGACAGCGTAAATGGACGCATTACTACATAACTAACCCACAAACAAATGTGCTGCTCACAGACTTTGTTTATGAGTCTCATTCCTACTTGGAGAAAGCAATCTGAGTTTGTTTTATGTTGTTGTTTATGGAGACGTTATTCTACCCCCCCGGCCTCTGATGCACATAGTTGATTTTTCCAACCCAGATTTGTCTTTCTTGTGGAAACAGTTTCCAGATTGGGGCTCCAACACTGGCACCTTGTTGGTGGTAGATTGGTAATTGAAGTGTCTTTTGGTTTATGCCTGTGGGCAGTACACCTTAGCATCCTAGCATTCCATTCTCTTAGAAGAATATAAAGCCTAGTTTCTCTCTAGTGCGTGATAGTAGAATCTCTATTGAGATGAATGATACTGGTTTCGCAGATTATAAACCAGAATGCTTTTATGAGGGCTAATGATTTCATTTTAGCGTTTAGCCCTGCTATGTTATCTCTCCCCAACTGAGTCAGAGCTTTTTCTTCTTCTTTTTTTTGGTGTTTCAGAGGGAAAAGTTTAGCTATTTTCATTTGGAAGTTTTCAGTCTCTTAGATTCGTAGTGACTTGGCATGTTTCGAAGCTTGAAATTTCGTATTCTTTTGATGGTGAGAGAAACGCTGTCCTCGGCAGTCAGCCGCTCCTGAAATGGCCAGCCGGAGTTTTGAAGACAGATCCCAGAGAAAAAGGAAAGAGAAATCCATTAAATCCATGAATGGGTTTTCATGAAAGACGGAGGCTTTATTTGAAGGGGAGCTTGTGGAATAAAATAATAAGAAACAATATCAGAAGCGATAAGATCATGTGTTAGATTGTTCCGACGTCAGACGCTTAGTGAAAAGAAAGGAAGATAAAAGTGCATTTTTTCCAGTCTCTGTTAACAACAGAGGTTTATCTGGCCAGTGTGTGTGTGTGTGTGTGTGTGTGTGTGTGTGTGTGTGTGTAT
>CAIGQW010054150.1:531807-545406 GCA_903798125.1 Danio choprae | reverse complement strand
TATGTATGTATATATATATATATGTATATGTATATGTATGTATGTATTCACACAAATGGTGCTGCCAGTGCATCTGTGCTTCCAGCTACAAGCTCTCTGTACATGCATGAAATCTCCATGGTAACAAGGTGTGCGGCACACAACGGATGCAGTTATTTTTGTTTCCTCAATGACAAAGAACAAGAGACGAGCAGAAGAGAAAGAGAGAGAAAGACTATGATGAGATATAGCTTTTTTGTGCTGTTCCTCTACAGAGTAACAGGAGGAAAAGCAAAGAGCCATGTATGGTGAAAGCAACCACCTTTACACTAGTTGAAGGGGATGTAAATACATATGAAGTGCATTTGTGAATGATCCAGGATCACTTGCCTTCTGTTTATGCAGTTTTGTCCACTATACCTGGGAAACTACTGCTGCTAATATTACAGAGATGTAATGTATTTAAGACCTCTATCCTAGATCATCCTCAATTGAACTTAATAGTTTACTAGTTTAAATAATATGATTGTTTCAGGGTAAACGCTTCAGCTGGATACAAGCAAACAGACAAGCAAACCAAAGCACAAGTTAGTTTCTGTTATAATCCTAATACCACAGATGCTGATGGTCACCACTGAACATGTTTTCGTATGAATTCAAAAAATGTGTAGAGATCATAATAATTTGTTTTACAGAGCAGTAGTGCACAGTAAGGGGACCACGGCTCACTATCTAATCAAGATTATATTAAAATGCTAAAACAACTTCAAATCAGGGCCTCACAGTGGCGCAGTGGGTAGCACGATCGCCTCACAGCAAGAATGTCGCTGGTTCGAGCCTCGGCTGGGTCAGTTGGCATTTCTGTGTGGAGTTTGCATGTTCTCCCTGTGTTGGCGTGGGTTTCCTCTGGGTGCTCCGGTTTCCCCCACAAGTCCAAAGACATGCGATATAAGTGAATTGGGTAAGCTAAATTGTCCGTAGTGTATGTGTGTGAATGAGTGTGTATGGATGTTTCTCAGTGATGGGTTGCAGCTGGAAGGGCATTCGCTGCGTAAAACATATGCTGGATAAGTTGGCAGTTCATTCCGCTGTGGCGACCCCAAATTAATAAAGGGACTAAGCCGAAAAGAAAATGAATGATTGAATGAACTTCAAATCAAGACGTTTCTTTTTTTTTAAATGATACTATTTTTTGGGGGGGGTCTTTGACAAACACTGTTTTCCACTGCTTTGAAAAAAAAAAGCTGTAAAGTAAATTTACAAAATATTAAAATACCATATATTTTATTATTATTATTATTATTATTATTATTATTATTAATAATCATTTATTTTCTTCTTCTTCTTCTACTTCTTCTTCTTATTATTATTATTATTATTATTATTTTTATATTATTAACATCATCATTTATTTTCTTCTTCTTCTTCTTCTTCTTCTTCTTATTATTATTATTATTATTACCATTATAATTAATTTATTTATTTTATTATTATTATTACCATCATCATTTATTTATTTTATTACTATTATTAGTATTAACATTGTAATTTAATTTATTATTATTATTATTATTATTATTATTATTATTATTATTATTATTATTATTATTATTATTATTATTATTATTATTATTAATATTATTATTATTGTTATTATTATTATTAACATCATCATTTCTTTATTATTATTATTATAGTTTTTATTGCATGAATTTCCACATTTACTTATAGATGTGGCACACTGAACCTTTTACATGAGATATATTAAACAACATAATTAAACATGAGAATCCAGAAAAACTAGTATGGTAATAAAATAAATTATGGTAATAAACTACCATAATCATAGAATATCTTTTTATGTAATCAAAGTTAAATCTGTTAATACAGATTTGTAGCTGTTTAGTTGCTAATCTAGTTGTGTGTTTATTTCTTAGCCCATATTGTGGTTCCAAATCTGCTCTGGTTTTTTGTACTATAACTACGAACAGATGAAACCATGAGAATTACATTGGATACCGTAAATGTGCAAATGTTTTATTTATTTGTGTATGCATGTATGCATTTAATTTAATTAATTCATTTATATTTTTATGAAATTTTCTTTTATTTATTTATTTATAGATAGATAGGTAGACAGACAGACAGACAGACAGACAGACAGACAGACAGACAGACGTTAAAATATACGCCAAATACGTTAGTATGCTTTATTTTTTGGTTAGTTTAAGTACAAATTAAGAGAAATTGTTTTCTGCACACAAAGCTTTATTCATATCTTTTGTGTCGTTGTCGTTTCAAAAACTGGTCAAGATTACTACACATACGCATTACATAATGAAATGTACCTGTTGACTAAAAAGGATGAGGCATTTGTACAAGATTTCCATTGAGTGGTGACAGGAGGGATTAGAGTGAATCGGGCCCCGAAAACATGGCTGCTGTTGCTGTCTCGGAGAACGCAGTAAACACACGCTCACTTCAAAGACACATCAATACACCCCGCTCCCCCACGGCGCCTGTCAGCTGTCATTCTGCCCAAAGTTTGGATGCTGCCTCTTTTTAACTTTATTTATTTTTGTTAATGTGTCACCACCATTTTTAGTCTCTGTTTAACATTATGATTCATATTTTCGCTCTCTTTTTTCTCTCCCCTGACGGAAGATGGTGGTGTTTTCGGGATGTTGTTGTCATTGTTTGTCTCCACTTTTTTTTTGTCCCTGCAAACTTATTAATTTCTGTCAACTGTTTCTCTGCCATTTGGAGATACACCAAATCCCATTATTTTTGGTCATGGATTACAGAGAGCAAAACAGTGGGAGAATATGATCAAAGACACCTCCCCATCACCTCGGAGTGGCAGATAGAGAGAGGGAAATGGAGCTTAATAGCAGAAAATCAGATTTAGACCAGCCAGGCATGTGGATGGATTTGGTGATTCTATTTTTCTTTCTTCTTCAGAGATGAAAGTTATGCTGTTTTTTTTTCTCCCATCCTCCAGTTTTGCTCGTTCCTTTTCTCTCAGAAAGCGGGTGACACAAAGACTGCCACAGATGGGCAGTGTAGAGCTGTGGAGAGAGAGAAACTGCCAACACAACACATTGACAATGCCATTGGCCACTTGCTCATAGACATTCACATGTTATAAAAATACTTGTCCTGATCTTGTCAAGACCCGCCTTTGACGATTGCCATAAAGCATAGCCCAAATAGCGGATTATTTTAAATAAGCACTGCCAGTAACTGGCATATAACATAATACTAGTTTTGCCAAAATACTAAAATCTAATACTAATATTCTGACAACAAGTCACCACAATATGATACTATTACAATTCATGCATTATTATTCAGTATTATTGTGATCATTAAAATATTTGGTAACACTTTATTTTGAAATCTGTATTAGAATTGGCCAATTTGCATTATATGTTGATTGGTGCATCACTAAATGCACTGTAAAAAGGGATATAATAAAACGTCATGACAAACAACAAATGTCACAACAAATGTTTTATGTTACATATTTTAATACAACCCTAAATCAGAAAAGGTTGGGACAGTATGGAAACCGCAAATAAAAATAAAGTACTGATTTCTAAATTTTCTTTGACTTGTATTTTATTGCAGACAACACAACAAACATTATTAATGTGTTTCCCGTGATTTTTATTGTTTTTTGGTTTGTTTGTTTTGTTTTGTTTTGTTTTTTCAAAATAAACGCGTATTCCAGTTTTGGCTTTTGCAACACATTTGGAACAGTAAAGTATTTACTACTTTGTAATTCCTTTTCACTACACTTAAAAGACATTTAGGGGCTGAAGACAACCAATGATGAAGTGTTTCAGGTGTAATTTTGTCCCATTTTTCCTGCAAATAAGTCTTAAGGTAGGCAAGAGTGCGAAATCTTTGTTGTCCCATTTTGCGCTTCAAAATGAGCCACTTATTCTTTATTGCAAACAAGTCAGGACTGCAGGCAGGCCAGTCAAGTACCTGTATCCTCTTCCTCCGCAGCCAGGACTTTGTAATGTGTGCAAAATGTGATTTTGCATTGTCTTGTTGAAATATGGATGGGCGCCCCTGGAAAAGAAGGCAGCATATTGTGCTCCAAAATCTCTATGTACTTTTCAGCATTAATGGTGCCATCACAGAAGTGCAAGTTACCTTTGCCAAGGGCACTGACACAACCCCATACCATGACAGATCCTGGCTTTTGGACTTGTTGCTGGTAATAGTCTGGATGATCCTTTTCTTTTTTGTTTCAGAGCACACGGCATACATTTCTGCCAAAAAAATACCTGAAATACTGATTCATCTGACCACAGTACATGTTTCCACTGTGTGATGGTCCATCCCAGATGCCTCCGAGCCCAGAGAAGTCAACGGCACTTCTGGACACTGTTAACATAGGGCTTCCTTTTGGCAAAGTACAGTTTGGCAACATGAAAATTCATTAGAATTTTCCATACTGTCCCAACTTTATCTGATTTAAGGTTGTAAATTAATCAAGTTTCATCTAAATTTATCAAGTTATACAAAGTCTAACTTAATATTTTATCCAGTTATTATTGTTTGATTAATGTAAGCTGTAAGCTGAGATGACTAGAAACTACAAAATTTAAGCCAGCAAGAACATTTTTGTCTTGTCTTGTCTTGTCGCCGGGAATAGTCTGTTTTGTCTCCTATTTCATAGCGACAAAGTTGGCAACCCCATTCTACACATAAATATTCGAAACACAAGCTGTTTATTTTCTAAAATGTATGTTTGTACTAAGACTACAAAAAAATGTTCGGTGTGTGCAGACAAAATTTTTTGCAAAGTATCATCAAGTTATGGTTAACACATAACTTATTTTACTAATTTACATGGAAAATTAAAAAAATATATAACAAACGGGAAACAAAATTGTCTGGAAATTAGTCTTTTGGGTTTTGATGACTTTCCTGCAGCACTCTATACTCTGAGACTCAAAACATCTGAAACATACATGAATACTTTTAACAAGATCTTCTTAATTGTTGTGTGTGATGCACCAGATGGTATGTCAACAGTCAGTCGGCGGGCGTTTGTTTTGCAGCTGAAATCATCCATCATCTATCACCAAAATGAACTGCTATAGAAGTATCAGCAATGCATAATGGCGCAATGTCTAAAAAGTGATCGATATTTAGTGATCGCTGTCTTTTCTTCTCCTTCAACCTGAAGAGTGATCAGAGATGGTGTTATAAAGCAGTCAGTGTTTTCTGCTCAGAGCTGAAGCTTTGCTGTTAATTACAGTGATAGAAAGAGTACTGAAAAATCATACTCAAGTTCCATTACTTACCCAATAATGTAGTGCAAGTAAAGTAAAATTATCTGTTGTAAATATTACTCAAAGTATGAGTACAAAGTAGCCCTTACGTCCACACTACCCCGGAGTTTTCGAGTTTTTTTGGTTTTAAAACGCTGCTGCTCCGTGTCTATGTGGAGGGGGGAAAACAGAGACATCTGAATACGGAGACATGGCTGCAGACATTCGCCTATCTGATTGAGGCTTTTCCTCAATATTAAGTACACAAGGTTCAGTCTTGCATCCTTTCCTTGTAAGTTTAGACTTCGCAAGTCATATAAAACAAACACCTGAGGACACGTCGGGTAAATCTTCAAAGGGAACAGTGTACTTTATAACGTCCTTCACATCACCCTGGCTACGTTGTTTCACTATCTCAACATTAAAATGAAAACATGATATAAGTAACTGCCTTTTTTAATTTTGATATTAACAATTTAACAGACACAATAAATGTTAAGGTGTCGTGTAGCTACATATTTATATGACCGTCATCTTCACTGTATGCATATTTATTAAAAAATGGAGCCTATAACATAACTGCCTCCTTTCATTTTCATTGAAAAATACGAAACATACCCTGTCTCTTTTGCTGAATAACAGTTTTAATAATCAATAATGGTCTATTAAAGTATAACGTTCAATAAGTTTATACAATATAGGAAATAAATTCAATTCAATTCAAGTTTATTTATATAGCGCTTTTTACAATATAGATTGTGTCAAAGCAGCTTAACAAGTTCAAGTAAAGTCCAGGTTTTAGAGTTTAGTTCAGTTCAGTGTGGCTTAAGTTTCACTGCTGAAAGTTCAAATGATGAAGAGCAAATCCACCGAAGCGCAGCTCCACAAGTCCCGATCCGAGCAGGCCAGTGGCAACAGTGGCGAGGAAAAAACTTCACCAGTTGACGAAGTGAAGGAAAAAAAACCTCGAGGGAAACCAGGCTATGTTAGGCACGGTCATTTTCTTCTGGCCAAACTTCCTATGTGGAGCTGCAGTCTAGGCGCCGGCTGGAAAAGCTGGACATCCATCGTGTAAGCTGCAGGTGAGGGTAGGGCTCCAGCGTGAGGTAAGGCTGGCCCACAGGATCAAACATAGACTCGTTCGTCACTGTAGCCTTCAGGAATCAGTCTCATGCACTCCATTACTCCATGGCCACCACGGTATCAGCTCGGGATACGGCCTGGTCCAGGGTACCTTCGAATAATCTCTTCACAGGTCTAGGATCGCATCGATGGCGCTGCAAATCTGTAGGGACCTCGGGATGAGTATCCCCAGGTGGAAATAGAAAATAAAGAAAATATTTAGCGTAGCTGCTGTTCATAGTGTATTTAAACCAGAAAGAAAAGTGATTGTTATAGATGAAAATAGTAGTTATATAACAAATATGTAAAGCATATGAGAGTTTCTAACACAATGGCTGGTGTATTAAGACAGTAGTACACTAATACACCATACCGTTATGCGACGCATTGAGTGTATGCTTTACTAAAAAGATAAGTCTTTAATCTAGTTTTAAATTGAGAGAGTGTGTCTGAGCCTCGGACATTATCAGGAAGGCTATTCCAGAGTTTAGGAGCCATAAATGAGAAGGCTCGACCTCCTTTACTCGACTTTGCTATTCTAGGTATTACCAGAAGCCCTGCGTTTTGAGATCTTAAAGAGCGGGTTGGATTGTAGCGAGACAGAAGGTTAGTTAGATAAACAGGAGCTCCATTATTTAAAGCTTTATAGGTAAGAAGCAATATTTTGTAATCAATACGGAACTTAACAGGCAGCCAGTGTAAGGAGGATAAAATTGGGGTGATATGATCATATTTTCTAGACCTGGTAAGAACTCTGGCAGCTGCATTTTGTACTAGCTGGAGTTTATTAATAGAAGATGTTGGGCAACCAGCGAACAGAGCATTACAGTAATCCAGCCTAGAGGTCATAAAAGCGTGAACTAGCTTTTCTGCATCCGAGATGGATAGCATATTTCTTAACTTAGCGATATTTCTCAGATGAAAGAAGGCGGTTTTTGTGACATGGGAGATATGATTTTCAAAAGATAGATTGCTGTCTAATATAACGCCCAGATCTTTTACAGTAGAGCTAATGCTAACTTTGGATCCCTCTAATTGCAGGTCAAGTTGTGAGATCTGCTGTGTACAGGATTTAGGCCCAATAAGTAATAATTATGTTTTGTCTGAGTTTAAGAGAAGAAAATTGTTGGTCATCCAGTCTTTAATATCTTTAATACATTCAGTTAGTTTAGACAGTTCAGATGTCTCATCAGGTTTTGTTGAAATATATAATTGGGTATCATCTGCATAGCAGTGGAAGCTGATCCCATGTCTTCTAATAATGTCTCCCAGGGGTAGCATGTATATTGTAAACAGCAAAGGGCCTAGAACTGACCCTTGAGGCACCCCATACTTTACTGGCCTGGTTTGTGAGGGCTGTCCATTTATATTGAGAAACTGGTAACGGTCAGTTAAGTATGACTTAAACCATTGTAGAGCCTGTCCCTGGACACCTGTAGAGTTTAAGCGATCTATAAGGATATTGTGGTCAATGGTGTCAAATGCAGCACTAAGATCAAGTAAAACTAATAACGAGATGCAGCCTTGGTCAGCAGCTAAGAGTAGATCATTGGTTATTTTCACTAATGCGGTTTCTGTACTGTGATGAGGCCTGAAACCTGACTGAAACACTTCAAAAACGTTGTTCATCTGTAGAAAGGAGCATAATTGGGCAGAAACAACTTTCTCTAGTATTTTAGACATAAATGGAAGATTTGAAATAGGCCTATAATTAGCTAAGTTGCTGTGGTCAAGTTGTGGTTTCTTAATAATAGGCTTAATAACAGCTAGCTTGAAAGGATTTGGAACATGGCTTAAAGATAAAGAAGAGTTAATAACATTAAGAAGAGGTTCTCCTACTACAGGTAGCAACTCTTTCAGTAACTTAGTTGGAATTGGGTCTAACATACATGTAGCTGGTTTAGAACCATTTATAAGTTTATCTAGCTCTTCCTGTTCTATCCTGTTGAAGCACTGTAGATTTTATTGATTCAGTGGAATGTTTAATGAATCTGAGGTATAATGTGGAGCAGAAAGTTTAACATCTTCTATTTTCTGTCTGAAGCCTTCTATTTTATCACTGAAGAAATTCATGAAGTCATCACTACTAATGTGCGGAGGGATATTCTGTTCCAGAGATGACCGATTATTTGTTAATTTACCAATGGTGTTAAATAAGAATCTAGGGTTGTTCTGATTATTTTCTATCAGTTTGCGGATGTGCTCGGTCCTGGCGGATTTTAGAGCCCTCCTATAGCTGGACATACTATCTTTGTACGCGATTCTAAAAACCTCTAATTTAGTTTTTTTCCACTTACGTTCCAGGGCACGAGTTGCTGTTTTGAGAGCGCGAGTGTGACTATTATACCATGGTGTAGTTTTATTTTCTCTAGCCTTTTTTAATTTAATGGGTGCCACAGTATTTAGTGTGTTAGTAAAGATAGCATCTATACTGCTGGTTACTACATCAAGGTCACTTGCGTTCGCGGGTGCATTTAGAAATATAGATAGATCAGGTAAGTTATTTGTAAATTCGTCTTTAGTGGATGGGACGATAGTTCTACCAGGACGATATATCTGTGCAGATCTGCTAATTTCAGGTAAACACAGCTTATATAATAGGAGGTAGTGGTCTGTTATGTCATCGCTTTGTGGTATAATGTCTACATCGAGGACCTCAATTCCATGGGACAAGATTAGATCTAATGTATGCTTTAAGCGATGGGTTGGACCAGCAACGTTTTGCTTTATCCCAAGTGATTGTAGTAAATCGGTAAATGCGAGCCCTAATGTATCGTTAGCGTCATCTATGTGTATGTTAAAGTCTCCTACAATTAGCATTTTATCAGTTTTAACTAGTACATCAGAAATAAAATCAGAAAACTCTTTTAGAAAAGTGACATAGGGTCCTGGAGGTCTATATATGGTGATTAAAGCGAGAGATAACATAGTTTTTTTCCTAATATCCGGAAACATAACATTAAGTGCCAATACTTCAAAAGAGTTAAACATAAGTCCGTTTCTCTGATTAACATTAAGACTATCATTAAAGATTGATGCAACTCCACCACCACGACCAGTTTGACGAGCCACGTGTTTATATAAAAATCCTGAAGGAGTTGCTTCATTTAAACTAATATAGTCTTTTTGTTTCAGCCAGGTTTCAGTGAGACAGAGTGCGTTAAGATTATTGTCTGTTATTATTTCATTTATGATAAGTGCTTTAGGTGCTAGTGACCTGATGTTTAAGAGACCAAGCTTTATAAAATGTCTATTTTCACTTTTTTGCAGTTTTTCTGGTTTGATTCTTAATAGATGTTTTTTGGAGCACATAGTAAGTTTATTTCTTGAGCTAATAATACGAGGAACAGACACAGTCTCTATAGGGTTAACCTGATATGCATTACTGTGATTTAAGTGTGACGAGCAATAGTCTATATGGCTAAAATGTGAATTTTCACTTACTAGTCAGACAGAACGAAGCATCCTGGAGATGTTGTCCGACAGGAGTTCAGCTCCAGCTCTGCTGGGGTGCAGACCATCAGGACGGAAGAGCCTAGGACGCTCCCAGAAAAGA
This sequence comes from Danio choprae, assembly GCA_903798125.1. Lineage (NCBI taxonomy): Eukaryota > Metazoa > Chordata > Actinopteri > Cypriniformes > Danionidae > Danio > Danio choprae. The sequence goes on along the minus strand of CAIGQW010054150.1, from coordinate 535,458 downwards.
TTCCAGTTATTGGCAAAGAGCAACTTCTGTTCTTTACACCATGTTAAAAGCCATTCATTGAGAGCAAAAAGTCTACTGAACCTTTCATTTCCTCGGCGGTAAGTAGGAATCGGTCCAGATACGATGATCTGCGTGGCGGGCGAAGTGTGTCGAACCGTCTCGATCAGGCTCCTGAAGTCCCTCTTCAGGATCTCCGTCTGCCGCAGCCCGGTGTCGTTCGTCCCCACGTGGAGAACGACAGCTCCGATGCTCTCGCCAGCGCTCAGGATAGCGGGTACCCTAGCAGAAACATCCTTAACACGAGCACCGGGAAAGCAGTGAGTGCGAACGTTGTTACCTTTAGTGGAAGCAGCACGGACGTGGCGAACGATGGAGTCACCGATGACAGCCACATCGCGACCCGTCTCGCAGAGGGGGGCGAAGCGGTTCTCCGTGGGCAACTCGAACACAGGAGGAGGAGACGTTCTGCCCCGCGACCTGGTATTCACCTTACGTGGCTGCAACCAGGTGCAGGTGCCACGGTAGCCAGGTGCCAGTGTGACCGACCCCTGGCCAAGCCGCAGCTTCGGTGCGCTGGGACTGGACAGAGAAACACACGGGGTTGAGGTGGACGGAGTGTTAAGATTGTATCGCACACTTACCTCAGATGAGCGAGCCGCAGTCCGGGGAACATCGAGCAGGGCCCTCTGTCTCCGGATCTGCGCTCCAGAAGGCGAATCTGGTTCCCAAGCTTCTCCAGTTCCACATCCAACGCCTCCATCGCTGCTTCTTTTGCACACAAGGATGAACACGCAAGCGACATAGTACAGGGTGAAGAGCAAAGACAGTAAGTAAAGGAAGTCGGTAGCTTTAGCTGGCTGTCGATGCTAGCAGGCTAAAGCTACAACTCACAGGCAGATGCTCGAGAGACAGAACGTTATAAAGTAGATTTGATTGTATAAATGTATTAAGAGTGTGTTCACCCTTAGTAGAAAATACAAATACTAGCGAATAGTGATGTGTTTTATGATAAAAAAGTGGAAATTTCAATTCTAAGCGGCGAAGCTACAAACACACACAACGAGGCAACCGTAGTAGCAGTAATGACGTCACTCGAGCATGCGCAATAAAGGCAAATAAAGGCAAGCAATCAGTCATGTATGCAGCATCAGTGTACGTGGTTGCATAAATTAATATATTAACTTATCTTGGCGCTCAACCAAAACAAGTAATATATTCAAAAGACCAAAGAGTTGTTAGATAAAGACAAGATGAATTAAATATCACATTTAATAGCTATAGTGAGATGAAATCCAGTGGTAGATCGTTGATGAACTGTCCGACGTGCACTGCTCTCACCTGGGGAGGTGTGCTCAAAGCACCCGCTGACTGCCTGGAGCTCTGACCTAAAAAAGCTGTTTTAAAACTAAAACGTATTAGTGTAAATGGGCCTAAACAGTCATTGCATGTTACGATTTTGTGTCTGATGTGATTTTTCATCGTGTGATTTGATTGGACAGGAATCAGGACAGATTATTCTACTTTCGCCAGTCACCATAGACAGGAAACAATACATTACGTAGTGACTGCAGACTAAAGGTAAATAGGGGAGTAAAATATTAATCAAATGATGAATATTTCAATCCTCAAGTTTTGTATGAGAATTGTGTCCTTAATCAAGTGGAAAGGATTCTCAATGATCCAACTCATTTTTGTATTCACATTATGAACTGCTTCCGTCTGGTAGGACATATAGTGTCCCTAAGTGTAGATTGAACCGATACAAGAAATCCTTTGTACCTGTTTCAGTGGGTTTATTTAACAGGAGTTTATCTAAATTATCATTATTATTATTGCAACTACTGTATTGTTGTGTTGTTTTATTGTATGTCTGCAGCAATATGGTGATGCCCATAACAAAGTTTACCACCACCACTACTACTACTACTACTACTAATAGTACCGAAAAAGTATTCAAGTGAAAGTAAAAGTACACATTTTTAAAACTACTTAGTAAAGTACAATTCCTGAGAAAACCAATCGCAGTAATTGGAGTATTTGTAATTTGTTACTTCACACCACGTTATTTACAATTCAGCTTTCTCAGCCCGATGAAGCCGGCATGAAGCTGGCCAGCCTTCATCAGAGCGCTCTAATCACACCACCAGATGGAGATGGCAGATCTGGGGGTCACCAGCCAAATAAAAGGGCTCTTATTGAATCGCTAAGCTGGCCTTTGTAGTGCTGACCCTGGCGGCAAATCAGCCCGCAAGGTCATCAAACGGGACAGATCGCAGGAGGTCCCAACTTAAAGCAACGAGAGCCAGTAAACTCCCCGGCAGCCCAAATCCTCACGCAGATGCATTCATGGCTGTGTTCCCATAATCCCTGCCGCCAGTCCATTGATCCACCTGCTAACAGAGGTGTGACAGATCCCTGCCCAAAAACAGACTTTGGAAGCCATGATGAAAATTAAACAGGCCTGGCCACACACACACACACACACACACACACACACAGGCTGGGGGTGTAGCCACACCTGCCGGTGTAATACGTGACAGGTCTTTTAAAGAGGACGAGAAAGGGCGAGTGAGGATTGATGGGTTTTTCATTAGCATGGTGTCACCTTCACTGACTCAGTATTTTCAGTGCTGAGTGATAAAGATAAAGAAGATTTGATAGTCTTTTGATGATATATGAGCAATATCACACCGCTAGCCTCTAAAAAGATATTGCACAGGTTCTTTTTTCATACATGATCTCAAATTTTAAGTTGACAGTTTATCAGCTGAAAACTTCTAATTTTGAAAATGTCACTTTAGTGATGGAAAGTTGATTACTTAATGGATGTTAATTGCGTTTGTATTTTTTTTTTTTTTACAAGAGAAAGTAATATTGATTGAGTGAGTCTGATTACCTGCAACTGTTTTTCTCACATAAAAATACATAAAAATTCAGTACAATTTATACGGTAAAAAAAAGCCTGCCAGCTGTAGTTGCCCGAAATTTTACCGTTAAAAATATGGAAGAGACAGTTTAAAGTTTGCAGTAAACTACAGTATTTTATAAATGTATGCAATGTAATGAATCAAAGATTTGAAGTATTAGCAACTGCATCTACTGACATCTTACTGGACCATTTTAATAGTTTTTATTACCTTTAAAATCTGTCTTTGGACTTGTGGGGGAAACCGGAGCACCCGGAGGAAACCCATGCGAACATGGGGAGAACATGCAAACTCCACACAGAAATGCCAACTGACCCAGCCCGGACTTAAACCAGCGACCTTATTGCAGTGAGACGACAGTCCTAACCACTGAGCCACTGAGCTGGATAAGTCGGCGGTTCTTTCCGCTGTGGTGACCCCTGATTAATACAGGGACTAAACCGAAAAAAGAAATAAATAAATGAACATTACAATTCTGCATTACTTCTTTATAAAGTAACTAAATTATGTACTTCATTACTTTTTAAGGAAAATAATGTGTTACGTTATTTTTGCATTACTGGACTGGGCTTGCTTGTTTATGTGTTTGAGCGTGTGCGCATGTATGTGCACGAGCACTCTCTTTAATTAAATCCAGGTCCTGCAGGGTCAAAGTACTGCTTAGTGTAGTTCCACCAACACACACACACACACACACACACACACACACACACACACACACACA
>CAIGQW010054150.1:507490-522466 GCA_903798125.1 Danio choprae | reverse complement strand
AGAGAGAGAGAGAGAGAGAGAGAGAGAGAGAGAGAGAGAGAGAGAGATAGATAGATAGATAGATAGAAACTAATACACATCAAAACTAAGTCACATAAATCAGTGTTTTTAAAGGGACATTGCTCTGCACACTTGACTTTTCTTTAACTTTGTGATTTATGCTAATGATAAAAATGTCAGAAATGCTTGTCATGTCATTTATCTCAAGTCTGGTTCGTTTGAACTAATCAGCTTAATTAGATGTTTCATTTAAGTGAAACACAAGCTCAATAACACAACAGTTTGAGTCATTATTAAGTTCAAGGGTGTTTCCAGAAGTTTCTGTGCATCATTTAGTTGTGAATTTGTTTTCTTTATTCCATAGCTGTGTGTGTGATGCATCTCCGTGTATGTGTGTTCTGAACAAATCCTTTGAATGGATAATGACTTACTAAATGTTCTTTTTCTATTTGTATTTTTATTCTATTATTGATATTATTTTAAGGCCTCACGGTGTCTCAGTGGTTAGCACTGTCGCCTCACAGCAAGAAGGTCGCTGGTTCGATCCCTGGCTGCGCCAGTTGGCATCCTGTGTGGAGTTTGCATGTTCTCCACGTGTTCACGTGGCTTTCCTCCAGGTGTTCCGGTTTCCCCTACAGTCCAAAGACATGGGGTATAGGTGAATTGAACAAACTAAATTGGCCGTAATGAATGCGTGCGAGAGTGTATTGGTGTTTCCCACTACTGGGTTGTGGCAGGAAGGGCATCTGCTGCGTAAAACATATGCTGGAATAGTTGGTTGTTCATTCCTCTGTGGCACCCGTGATAAATAAGGGACTGAGCCAAAGGAAAATTAATCAATGAATGATATTATTATTTAACTTATTTTTGTTTATTGGCCAAAATTTCTTCCTCCAAGCGTTTTCTTTGTTTTGCTATTTTTCCTCAGCATGACAGGTGATGAGCACCTGTTTCAATATATGTTTTTGAAAGATTAATTAAATATGGATATTGTCATCCATGGCAACCAAAGCATCTCACCTCAGAGCCATAGAGAGAGAGAGATGTGAAAGCGGAAGTCCAAAATATTTGATTGTCAAATATTTCATGTAGACCTCAAATTGTTCCAGGAAGTGGTTTGTGGTTCATTCAAATGATGGTATAAACCAGTAATACATACACAATTTTAATTTGTTTTTCATGAACTTCGAACCTTTTGTTAAAACGTTCCATTGGTCGGCGCAATAGCCTAGTGGTTAGCGCGCTGAGATATGGTGCAGTAGCACTTCAGGGCGTCCCGAGTTCGAATCCCGGCTCGAGGACATTTCCCGTCCCTACCCCCCTCTCTCTCTCCAACTTCGCTTCCTGTCTATAATACTGTCCTATCTACTTAATAAAGGCAAAAAGGCCAAAAATAAATCTTTAAAAAAAAAAAAAACGTTCCATTGAAGTCAATGGAATTATCAAAACAACTGAATAACACACTTCCTGTATAACTGAAAAGAAATGAGCCAGCAACTTTTTTTAAAACTTTGCTTTATCTAGACTACAGTGGAAAGTTTGGAGGAAAACATTTTAAATGAAACAGAAAATATTGAATAAATGATTAACAGTCAATAATATTAACAATATGAACTACGTAATAATGAATAAATTTGTAAATATAATTAAAATAAATTATATTACTCACTCTTTATCCTTTGACTTAGTCCCTGATTTATCAGGGGTCTCCTCAGCAGAATGAACAATCTATAGTTTTATTACCTCCTTAACTGTCTCCCCCATTTTTTGAACATTAAAATGACATGTTCAGCTTGAATTAAGCTTGGTCTCCTTTTAAAAAAGACAGATGTCAGATTGTAGCTGAAATCAGTTCAAAAATTAGAATAAAGCAAAAGTTATGCGCCTTTATGTTTATGAAAATAAAAAAAACAATAAATGCATATATTTTTATTATATTACATAAAATATGTGTTTTACAAAACCAGTTTAAAAATTGACAGTAAATCAAAGGTAAGTATCTAAACAATTTATAATCCAAATTTGAAGTTGATATGTCATAAAATGAGCTTTCGGTAAGATTTTGTTTGGCTGCAGTACCAAACATGACCACATACAGTTTCCATTGGTGACCATACAAGGGCTCCTCCTATATTTTGAGGAATGTGAACCGTATTTTTTTCATACTCTTGACAATATTTATTAAGTAGACATACAATTATGAAGTAGTATATGAAGTTTGGTGGTATTTGATTTGAATGTAGCCTTCAAAAACATCTAAAAATTGTTTACATGTGGATTGCTGTAGCAAAGTAATGCTTTACGACTCTGATGTGTATCCTCGTTGCAAATTAATAAATGAATGTTGTTCAGTAATATCTATCAGAAATCAGTCCCCAGATATGAAAGCTAGAAAATGTAAGCTTTCAGATGACATATAAGTGTCATGATTGCTTTGTTTAGACTGTAATATTATGGTTTAAATATGTAGCCATAAATTGTCTCACAGGTTGTAAGGTGACAGTAATTTTTTTTTTATCTATTACTCCGTCCACTCCGTTAAAAAAAACTGTGGTAAAATATGTATTTAGAAGTCTTAGACCTTTCCAACGATATATCGTTTATCATGATTAGATTTGGATTTAATTGCAAAAAAAGTCATGCAAACTTTAGTGTCCCAGACAGTGATGGTTAAGGGGATAAAAAATTATAATACATTTCTATGAAAACATTATTAAATTAATCTAAATAAGTAATTTGCCATTTGATTAAAACGAATTGACAGTGAACGGTTGTTTTGATGGTGTCTGTGCTCGTATCTCTCCTCTTTATCCCATCATGTGTGTTACAGAGACCAGGTGTTAAACATTAGATTTAATCTGCTCAGACTTAACGCCATTACGCTCGATTCAGGTTCAGAAGAATAGCCGCCATTCTTCTCTGGGTGTAAGATTAACACCGAGCTGAACTCCTCAAGCACTGTGGATGTTGTGAAAACGCACTCTTCAGTTTGCGGTTGTGGGCCTGTCATAATTGCCTCTTATTACTTTAGTCTCAGCTCAAGCGCTTGCTCTTCTTTTCTTTTTTTCAGTTTTCAGTTCTCTCCACAACACAGAGCGTTGAACGTCAGGTTGACAAGCAGATGTTGTGTGAAAACACAGGCCTATTAAATTACACAATGCTTGACATCAAAAGAACACACTTTGAGTGTGTGAGAAAAAGAGTTCACAGGCGTTTTCCCATTTCTAAATAACCTCTGAGAGGGCCACTGATGATTAATTCCTTTTCTGAGGCACAAAATTGGCATTCGCTGGATAAACAGTGCCCCCCCCCCTCCCTCTTGTTTCCCACTCGCATTTGGTGGGAACACGTCTTTGTTTAATACACATTAAATGCGCCTCCTCCACACCAAACAACGCAGTGCTCCGTTTACTTCTTTCTGTTGTTAGCACTCTTGTTGCGGATAGTTCACCAAAAGGACAGAAAACTGAAACTGCAGAAGTAGCAAGAGTTCGTGTAACTGTTAGTTTTAGTTTCTTCTTATTTTAAGTTGTCACTATTTTGTGGTTCGTTTTAGTTTCGTTTATAAGTTTCATGCTCTATAATAACTGATATAACTTAACCATTTTAGCACCAGTACTTGTTAGCATTTGGCTATTGGCATCTAAATCAGGTGGGATGTTTTTCAGTACATAAAAAAAATGTCTAAGGCTGAAATTTTCTTGACAAATTATATAAAATATGATCTGAATATGAATATATCACCTACACTTCAAAAAATGTTGGCTTGTTGTAGACAAAATATTGACAAACTGAAAGTATCATTTAAATGTAATTGAAAAAAAATGAACCCGATGTTGGGTTTGTCCATATTTGATCCAGCATTGCATTACGACAACCCAGCATTTTTCTAGAGTGTATCTTTTTCAAGTGTGAACTCAGTGTCGGGTGACATTGAGGAGGTTAATAAGGTTTGGTTTTTATTTGAATGGGTTGTTCGTAAGATTGTCACAACAACTTTTTAATTATGACCAGTGATGGGAATAACGGCGCTATAAATAAACGGCGTTATTAACAGCGATACTTTTTTCAGTAATGAGTAATCAAATTAATTACTGTTTCCCCCGTTACAACACTGTTACCGTTACTGACAATAAAATACGCGTTACTATAATTGAGAAGACTGAAGCGGTTTTCATACGACCGACCAGTGATGATGATTGGTGTGTCTGTGAATGTGGTGTAACTGAGAATGTGATGATTGGCTGAGATAGAGTACATTTCCATCAATGCCAATCAGAGGCAGAGTAGGATGGGTGTTCACAAAAGCACATGCACAGTCAGTGGCACACACCAACGACCAAGCGTCAGAACGATGACAAATCTAATAAGTTCAAAGGTAGCGTTTACAAACTGGAAATATAAGGAACTACTTTTCCCTTGTTGAGGTGAAAGGCAAGAATGTTTATGTATCATGCTCAGGAAAAAATAGACTAAACAAAATAATATCATGAGGACATGCTGCCATTGTCTCTCACATTTAACACCATTAAAATATTGTAGATTATTGTACAATGTTTTATATTTATTTTATCGTCATTTGACAAATTAGATTTTTTTTAAAGTAACGCAATAGTTACTTTCCCTGGTAATTAGTTACTTTTATAATTATGTAACTTAGTTACTAACCCAGTTACTACTTGTGAGAAGTAACTAGTAACTATAACTAATTACTCTTTTAAAGGAACGTGCCCAACACTGATTATGACATCATCATCTTTATTAATGAGATTTTTTGCATTCTTGTCATTGCTGTCATTAAATGTCATTAACAGTCATGTCATGTTAAATGCAACGGTGACATTGTTTGAGATGTCTTTCTCATGACAACTTGACATTACCAGGACAACATAACTTGTCATAAATCTGTCATAAACATGACTGTCACAAGGCCATTATAGTTATGTCATGAATATATTTCTGATCACCTAGTTCAATGGGAAAGGGACTAAGCCGAAATGAAAATGAATGAATGAATAGTTCAATGGAACAAACTGAATTTGTCATTTAAATTGCTCATTAAAAGTGTCAAATAATTTTATAACAGCATCATTAATTTGTAATGGCATTTTAATGTAAAATGGCCTGATGACAATCGTGCTTATGAGAGATTTGTTATGTTATGTTATGTTATGTTATGTTGTCTTAGTAATGTGAAGTTGTCTTGACAAAGACAGGTTATGATGTATTTATATCAAGTTGTCATAACAAAGACATTTCAAATAATGTCACTTTTGCATTTAAAATGACATAACTGAGGTAATAACACTTAATTACAGTTGTCATAAGCATGCAAAATAATCTTCATGTCATGTCATGATTATAGAGGCTTTATGACAGTCTTTTGAACACCCATTTCATGTAAAGTGGTACAGTTAGTAATACACCATGTATCTTATAACATATATTTGTAGTCATCTGAGCTAATAACACTTAATTACAGTTGTCATAAGCATGCAAAAAATCTTTATGTCATGATTATAGAGGTTTTATGACAGTCTTATGAACACCCATTTCAAGTAAAGTGGTACAGTTAATAATACACCATGTATCTTATAACGTTTATTTGTAGTCATCTGAGCTAATAACACTTAATTACAGTTGTCATAAGCAGGAAAAAAAACTTTGTCATGTCATGATTATAGAGGTTTTATGATAGTTTTATGAACACTAATTTCATGTAAAGTGGTACAGTTAGTAATACACCATGTATCTTATAACATTTATTTGTAGTCATCTGAGCTAATAACACTTAATTACAGTTGTCATAAGCATGCAAAAAATCGTCATGTCATGATTATAAAGGCTTTATGACAGTCTTTTGAACACCCATTTTAAATAAAGTGGTACAGTTAATAATACACCATGTATCTTATAACATTTATTTGTAGTCATCTAAGCTAATAACACTTAATTACAGTTGTCATAAGCATGCAAAAAAATCTGTGTCATCTCATGATTATAGAGGTTTTATGATAGTCTTATGAACACCCATTTCAAGTAAAGTGGTACAGTTAATAATACACCATGTATCTTAAAACATTTATTTGTAGTAATTTTATTTTATTTTAGTTGTGTTTGAAATCATACAAATCGAATATCCTTTTCAGAGCCCCTGAACACTATATTCTGCCTTTAATTGATCTGAATTTCTTTGATGTGTCTGTTTGGCCTTGGAAGAATGACGGTGGAAGGATACAGCTGCTCTAGCATCCCACAATGCACTGCGAGGTTGTTTAGACAAGTGTCCTTTGAACTTCTGAAGCACGCACTAACCTATGCCATCAACACACAGCTCTCAGATGTTCCCAAAGCTGCAGAATTGCATGTGAAGTGTGCCAATTAAATCCATACCATATACCATACATTGTCTAGAGGGACCTCCGCTCTGGTATGAGTGCACACTGTACCGCTGGAGGGTTTTTAATTAGCATTTTTGGAAATCCTGCTCCTCTTTGATTGACCTTTAATCTCGCTGGGGTTTGAAGCTCTCCATCTAATGATGAGGCAGCACAAGGTGTTTTCTAAACTATATGGATATGTGTGCTGTGGCTACTATTATTCATGTGGATATGAAGACAATAGGACTCATTTTTTATCTTTTGCATTTGATGGTAAAACTACAAGTGTATATTATTTCAATGTCGTGTTTGCTATCATAGTTTTTTTACAGTTATGATGCATTTTTGGGGCTGAAATGGAAAATTCTGGATGCACTTGGTCAAAAACTAAAAACGCTTTGCAATAATGATTTATTATTTTATTGAATAATAGAAAGTCATTTGAGAAGACTTATTAAATGTAACTAAATAACTCAAATTATGCTGATAAGCAAGCACATTTTACTGACAGTAAATTTTAATAATCTCGACAATAAACAAATTGAGTGGCGGCGTTTTACCAGGGTTGCCATGTCAGCACATTATAGCTAAGTACCTAGAAATGTCCTGTTGCCGAGTTATTTAAGTGGACTTTACAATATTTGGCTATTTTGAACTTTGACCGCTCTTGCGCTTTGGTCGGTGCAGAAACAAACCTCCCTTGCCATCACAATGAATGGGTTTCTTAGCTTAGCACTTTCAGGGTGTAAAAATTCGATGCATCTCTAGTTATATATTCAATGCATCCCTAGGATATCTTAGCGTAAATTTACTAGCAAACTTATTATGAAATATGAAATAGAAGTCATCTGAACAGACCTGACTTTTAAGTTTTAGCAAAGTTGTTTCCAACACAGGCTCATTGTGGATACGTACCCCTGTCTACATTTCTGGAGAGCACGAATTATATAGCCAGAGATACGCCTGGCTGCATTTTGTCTTTAAAATGAGCGCTACCGGGCAGTATGATGCCGCTGGCAGCTTCTGTTCCTTTTTGCACTACCGCCGACTGCTTATTTCCATATGGACGGCTTTTCCACTATTGCCAATTTGCACAGTAGCTCACCGCGTATATCAGCGGACTTGAGATGCAGAGTGTAGTTGGCGTTGACCGTGACAACAGTGTTCGAGTCCAGCAAAGAGCGGTTTTAGAAACCAGGTTAAACAAAAGCAAAAAATAAATAAAATAAATAAGCAACAGGCTGAAAAAGGATTGAAATCACAGCTTTTCTTTTTCTACATTGCTTTTGAAAACACTGTCGGTTGAGTTTAGGGAAGGGGGTGGCTGGGTCAGTCGTCAGTCGTCAGCAAGCTGGCCTGGTAAGCTGAAGTGTATATTGCACCCTCTGATGGATTTCCGCGAGAAGACAACGTGCAATAGAAATTTGAGATCATCAAAAAGTGTACACAGTGGCCTCTGGTGGATTCGCACAAACAAAAACTGCGAGTAGACGTATCTCCAGTTCCATATTTCGCTGTGCCCAGAAATGTAGACCTGGGTACATATCCGGAATGAGTCTGGGTTGGTTGTTTCAGATCTATGTAATGCATTTTTTAAAAGTATTTAATAACTTCAAACCATCACATCAAAGCTAGCTCTTTATGTTTTTTGTTTTTGTTTGTCTCTAATTTAAGACTCTCTTTAAATCAGAGAGTATTTTCTTTCTTATTTCTTTATAACTTGTATAACTGTAGACTTAATGTACATTGACGAATCTGGAGATCAGAATATAATAATCCATAGCAACAGTCAAGCAAGCAGACTGTACCGTATACCACCCACAAAGTCCTAGCATTTAATGAGGATATACTGTAAAAACTGTACAGTGCACAGCATAAGCAAGTACACATCCCTTTTGAAAATGTATGTATTTATCCATTTCTCTGTGAATATAAACAGTACATTGTGGTGCATTTGAACAAAACAGATTCATTAAAGTTATATTATTTATAATAAGAGTCTAATATAAACCCATCAGAGTAACGTTAACCTATTTTGCTTACGAGATCTGTTGTGGATAAAGGCAAAATTATGATTAAACTTGACAAAAGAGACTGATAGAGATGTATTGTGTTGTATTTTTAAGCTATAATGTCAAAGAAAACACAGCCAGGATGTAATATCAACCTCTGCATGAGTAGATGACAGTTGAGCTGAGGGATACGACACGATTGAGCAGTCTACATGTGTTTGTTGAAACATACGCATTAAATTTCACAATAAACAGGATAAATTAACAAAAGACACAATAAAACATACCTTATACCTCCTTGGAATGGAGACGAATAAATGTATAATCTGCAAATCTTGCATTTTGCATCCCATCACTGGGAAACATCCACACACACCCATTCATACACATACACTACGGACAATTTAGCCTACCGAATTCACCTATACCGCATGTCTTTGGACTTGTGGGGGAAACCGGAGCACCCTGAGTCCCTCATTCCGCTGTGGCGACCCCAGATTAATAAAGGGACTAAGCCGAAATGAAAATGAATGAATGAATGATCTCTTATTATTTGACTATGCCTAGTAATACCCAGATTTTCTTTATAGGGCACCTTTAAAATGAGATGTTCCCAACAAAAATAAATTACAGAATTTTTAGGGTTCTCTTGATTTTTCCTGTTTATTAAAATTGTATTTAATATTTTTACCTAACATATTCATTGGGGTGTACTAATTTTTGTACCATTATCTTAAGTTATTTTGTTAGATTAAATTCCAGTTTTGGCTTTGGTACTGACTTATCTAATGCATACACAAATTATAGCATCCTATAGAAAGAATTCATTTAAAAGAGAGATCTGCCAGGGGTGAACTCATTTGTCCCTGGGAACTGTACGTATATATTGCCCACATCATTGCATCAGTCATCAATAAGATCTTAATGTAAGACCTCATAGTGAGGTTTCCTCCAATCTAAATAAAAAAAGAAAAGAAGCTTTAAATAAAAGAAGACACACTAAAGCCTTTAACATCAAAATTTCGTAATATCCAGCATGAGGAATACAATCGAGGGATGAGTGTGGCCCTTCAGGCAAAAGACTTGATGCAAGAATCCGTATAGCCAAATAATTATTACCATGAGAACTTATGTTACCATAATAATGGGGCGTTTGGTTGCTTTCATGTGGTTCGCCCACTGACAAAATAAGCCTAATCTCTCCCTCTGTGTCCGCTCCAAGAGTTCACTCCCAACTCCCACACAATGAACGGATTCCAGTAAAAGCGTTCCTCCGAACATTTATGCACAATAAACAATTATCTGTCTAGCCCTGAGCTGCACCGCTGCCCGGCGCTGCTGCCGCTGCCGCTCTCTTGGCTGCAGTTGAAATAGAATCTGAATTTGGACTATGAGATTTCAAAGGGCCAGTTTTTTCCTCATTTTCATCTCACTAGAGCTTCATTAAACAGTCCGTCTTCTCTCTCTCTCTGCTCTCCTGTGTTTTTCTTTTCGGTGTTTGTGTAAAGTGAGGAGTGACTATAGTCATGCAAGGGTGGTCATTTGGGATTTTACTGTACAGCTCTTATTTGAGCGCTAACAACACTGATTCTGACTGGACGCTGGAATAGGCTTTAGGCTAGACCTTCATCTGCACTTGACAGAGACCGAATTTAACTGTGTTACAATCAGCATCCAAATCTGTTCATTATTGAATCCCAGTAATGAATCGTGGAGGTTTTACAGTTGATTTGTTGCCTCTGGTCTTGACGTTGAACTGTAAATGGGGGTATTTTGCTTAATATTAAGTTTTTAGGCAAAATGTCAAGCAATTAAGATGTTCTGTATGTGTTTGATGGGATATGTGAGTATATGGTTACACTTTATTTTAATGTACATTTCATGCTATTAACAAACCATTAAATAAGAATTTTAGCTCAATAAACTACTAATTAGCTGCTTATTAGTAGCTAGTAGGGTAGTAGTTGGATAGGACTGGGGATGTAAAATAAGATCATACTTCATTCATTCATTTTCATTTCGGCTTAGTCCCTTTATTAATCTGGGGTCGCCACAGCGGAATGAACCACCAACTTATCCAGCATATGTTTTACGCAGCAGATGCCCTTCCAGCTGCAACCCATCTCTGGGACACATCCATACACAATCATACACTATGGACAATTTAGTCTACCCAATTCACCTGTACCGCATGTCTTTGGACTTGTGGGGGAAACCGGAGCACCCGGAGGAAACCCACGCCAACACAGGGAGAACATGCAAACTCCACACAGAAACGCCAACTGACCCAGCCGAGGCTCGAACCAGCGACCTTCTTGCTGTGAGGCGAACGTGCTACCCACTGCGCCACTGTGAGGCCAGATCATACTTTATAAGTGCAAATAAACAGCTAATATATTAATAATAGGCAGGTAATAAGCCAGTAGTAAATGGTGTGAATGTTACTTAATCTAAAGTGTTACCGAATGCATTCAGATATACAGTTGAAGGGAAAATTATTAGAAATTCTTTTTCAATTATTTTCGAAGTGATGTTTAATGGAGAGTAGATTTTGTCAACACGTTTTTAACATAATAGCATTAATAACTAATTTCTAACTAATATATGTTGTCTTTGCCATGATGACATTACATAATAGATTTCTAGTTATGTTGCACAATAATATAGCCTTGTGCTTTAGGTTAATTAGCCAAGTTATTTGACAACAGTGGTTTCTTCTGTAGCTGGTCAAAAACAATATTATGGAGCTAATAATTTTGACTTTTTTTTTTTCAATCTCAATCTTAATCTTAACTTGTCTCCATAAGGAGAATGTTTTCTTCATGTGCAATTAATAGAGCAGAGTACATTTAAGGACAAAACAAATGTTTATAATGTATAAACAAGACACAGTAAATTATGCAAAAGACCAACACCCCCCAATTATAACAATTTATAATATTCAATAAAGTGATTAAAAATGTAATTAATGAGATGTATACCTATTTAACTTATTTAAAAGTCTAGAACTCTATACCTCTTTTTTGAGGGCATCAACTAGTATCCCTTGTGGTAAAAAAATATATATAAAAAAAAACCATAATAGGAAACACTGTGAAAGAAATGTTCTTGCTCAGTTCGTCGCTTAGGAAATATTTCGAAAAGGAAAAATGCCTGTTTAGTGTAGCGTCATAACAGTTTTTCTGTGTGCAAGTCTGAAACAATCCTTGGCAGTCCTTTCTTAAGAGTGTTTTCAAGTGACTCCATGTGGGTAATATTGCCAGCCTAGCTAAAAACTAATTCTGGCATTTGAAAATGGTTTATATATTCAGCTAATAGCATCTAATAACTGATTTCATGTGTTTGAATGAGAAAAATAAGTTATTAAACATTACTTCAGAATCCATAACGTCCTTATTAAACACTGTAAAAAAAAAATCTGTTAATTAACAGTTACAGTTTGTTGTGATACAAAAGTGTTTTCTATTTTTTTTACGATTGTAAATTGCATTACATTTGATGTTGAAAGTTCAACTCTACAGTTTAACAAAGTGACTTTTATTGACATTTTAGCAGTTTGAAATCATATGTTTACAAAATAATATATAGAGAAATAAGTATGTTAATGAAAGTCACTTTTTCAAACCTTTTCAAGGTTAAAAGTTGTTGGAAGAAAGGTCCCATAAAGCAATTCTAAAGCACAAATAAATGGGGAAAAATCTAAATATGAATCACAAAATACAATAACTGCTCTTTTTTTTTTTACAGTGTAAATGAGTAAGAAATAAGAAATCCACTTTTATACAAGGTTGTTTTCCGTGCAGAAGTTGTGCAGCATGTCAGAATTTAGTAAAGTGTAAGGAATTTCTTAATATATATATATACATTATATATATATATAGGGAAGTCATCACGTCAGTTGAGTTGCGAATTAGTGAACATAAATCAAGTATACAATGACAAGATATAACTTCGGCGTAGGGTAGAGTTTGGACATGACGTTAAACAACTAGAATGTATATGAATTGAGGAAGTATTTGAGTCACATAGAGGAAGTAGTCTGAATAAAAGATTATTACAAAGAGAAGTGTTCTGGATTCATAAATTAAAATCACTTACACCAAGAGGAATAAATGAGGAACTGGACCTTTCTGTGTTTCTTTAATAGTTTGCTGTGTATCTATAATGATGTGGATCATGGCTTTTGAGTATGTAATGATACAAATAATGAGGTGAAAATGTATTTTTAATGTTTTGGACTGTCGGAATTGCATTGCATTGACATAGACATGAATAAGTGGATGATGATAATTGATATGTTATTTTCCTGTGCAATGGAAATAATGCTTTTAAAGGTGAAGGAAAATATTTCTTGTGTGGCTAATTACAGTATATTGACATGAAGATGAGATTATTTTTGACTATTTAGTGGCTGTCTGGCTAATGACGTAATATGATTGGCTGTGGGATAAAAGGGTGGAGTGAGAGGATTGTGTCACGCATTGAGGAGGGCATTGTGCTGAAACGTCTGTGTTTTGTATCCCCTAAGAATTTAAAATAAAGCTATACACAGTAATTATTTAATGAGTGCGAATAATGACCTGAATAACATTAATGACTAGTTTAATGCAGCAAAAAATTTAAAAATCGCGAGCGTGCAGTGCAAACTTCATTACCTTACAGTGTAGATGACCCATAAAGCTCAATGATACCTAATTTGTGTTTGGAGCTCACTGGTGTCAAGAACTGTTACTATTTTAAGTTAGGTATTGATAAATCCCCATAGGTGGGGTGCCAGGCTAACAGGCTAATATAATTTAGCTAGCAACATTTAGTGTAATTCACTGTTGTTTCTGAACTTCTAAAAGTAATTTGACTGTACTTGAACTACTTTAATTTACAGCAGCTTCACCAGCTACTCTTATTGGTTAATGTTTTAAAACATATATTAGAAGCGATTGATTATGTAACGCGAGCGGCTGACCTGAGACCTTAGCTTCCAGTGAAAAGATCTGTTCAAAGACATTTTTGCATATTTGACTCCAGCTGGTCAAGCGCTGCGTTCAGCAGAATCATTAGCCGAGTAATTAAAACAGCCCTTGAGGAGCTTTTGCTGATCGCTGAGCTTAATGGCCTGTTGCTATTGTCGGCTGAAGATGATTGAGCGTGTGTTTGGATGTGTTCGCACAGGTAATATCTGAGCTGCAGGCGTCTCTGAGCAGTGTCAAAGAAGACAGCCGGCAGATGCAGCAGAGTCTGGAGAGAAAACTACAGGCGGCACAAAGCCACTGGGACCAGGAAAAGACACAACTCAACAGAGATGCTGACCAAAGCAATAAGGTCAGAAGCGCAAACTCACTGTTCAATTCAATTCATTCTATAGCGCTTTTGCAATGTAGATTGTGTTAAAGAAGCTTAACACAGATGAAGTTCTAGTCAATTGAAACTGCTTCAGTTCAGTTGTCACAGTTGAAGTTCAGTTTAGCCAGCCTGATCTCACGAGGAAACGTATCTATTTTACGTTTTGTCAGTTTAGTGGCTAATTCGTAAGAGTTCGTACGAGTTCAGTCAGGCACCCAACCCCACCTCTAAACCCAACCGTCATTGGTGGATAAGCAAATTGTACGAAAGAGATTGTACGACTTCATACGAATTAGCCTCTAAATCAAAAAGTTACGAATTGCCGTCAAATCAAGTTGGTTTAGTTCAGTTCAGTGTAATGTAAATGTCAATGCTGAAAACCCAAACACTGAAGAGCAAATGCAACGATGTGCAGCTCCACAAGTCCCAAACCAAGCAAGCCAGTGGCGAGGAGCAAACTTCACAATTTAAAAGAGCAAACTTCTTTCTTTGTCTTAGTTCTGGGAATTACCAGCTATGCTCTTCCGAGTGTTTGCTTTTTAATATACCTTGAATTTGTACAGAGCTGGGAAAAACTGCATTTTCTTATTATGCACCTTGGGCATGGAATAATTAGCAAAAAGACTTAAAACTAAATAAAATTGTCTTTCGGTGAATTTAAAGGCATTATAAAGAGAGTGGTATTGGAAATATGTGATTGTTTTTGGTGAGAGGACTGATGAAATTGTGTTATGTGGTGTTTATGTATTTTAAAATAGTTTTACTGTGTGGCTGTTACCTTGGCCAGATCTCTCATGTAAAAGAGATTTTAAATCTCAATGAGATTTCCTGGTTAAATAATGGTAAAATAAATTTTAAAATAAATAAAATTTGACGAAAGTGAAGGGAAAAGAAAAACCACGCTCAGCTTGTTTACCTGCAAATGCCTGATGATCATGGTATTTTAAATATGTGTGCTAGTATTAGTTGTTAAATTGTCCATGTATTGTTAAAAAGGTTTATATCATGATAGAATCAAGCCGAAAGACTATGACATATTTTTTTTTCTATTTTGTATAATTATTGATTGAATTTTACACTAAATCAATGAAATCAGCAAATTACAAAATAATTGTTTTGAATTATTACTCAGCAACACTACTCTTATAAGCAATTCCGTCCCTCAACAACCTAATAGGTGAAAAAAGAATGAATGAATGAATAAAAAAACTAAATAAAATAACTAAATGAATAAACAAATAAAT
>CAIGQW010054150.1:490025-501459 GCA_903798125.1 Danio choprae | reverse complement strand
TGTGTGTCTGTCTGTCTGTCTGTCTGTCTGTCTGGCTGTCTGTCTGTCTGTCTGTCTGGCAGTGGGTAGTGCTGTCGCCTCACAACAAGGAGGTCGCTGGTTCGAGCCTCGGCTGGGTCAGTTGGCATTTATGTGTGGAGTTTGCGGCACGATGGCTCAGTGGTTAGCACTGTCGCCCTTACAGCAAGAAGATCGCTGGTTCGAGTCCCGGCTGGGCCAGTTGGCATTTTTATGTGGAGTTTGCATGTTCTCCTTGGGTTTCCTCTCGATGCTTTGTTTTCCCCCACAGTCCAAAGACATGAGCTATAGGTGAATTGGATGATCTAAATTGGCTGTAGTGTGTGTGAATGTGAGAGTATGGGTGTTTCCCTGTACTGGGTTGTGACTGGAAGTGCATCCACTGCGTAAAACATATGCTGGAATAGTTGGTGGTTCATTCCGCTGTGGTGACCCCTGATAAATAAGGGACTAAGCAGAAGGAAAATTAATGAATGAATATTCCATTTATATGTGAAATTCACATTTATATAATTTTGAGTATAGCTTACAGAGTGCTAGTTGTTTGGCTTGTTGGCTTAGTGTATCCCAGCCTTTACATACAAACTTATGCATCCAAGATATGCAAATTATGTATTCAGAAGTATGTATGGCTGCATTTCATCTTTAAAACCAACGATACGGGGCGGTATGATGCCGTTCCTTTTCACGCTAACCAGCTGACCGCTTACCTCTGTATGGACGGCTTTCACGCTGTTTCCAGTTTGTCCAGTGGCTCGTTGTATACGTCGGGTCACTTGAGACGCAGAGAGAAGTTGACTGCGATGATGGGGTTCGAGTCCGGCCAAAAACAGTTCCAGAAAGCAGGTAAGACAAAAACAAAAGCCAAAAAATAAAATAAACAAGTAAATAACAGGGTGATAATGTGGTAAAATCTAAAAATCAGGGGGCTTTTCTTTTTCTGGATTGCTTTTGAAAACACTGTCGGTTGGGTTTAGGAAAGTGGGTGGGCGCTGGTCAATCAGTGCTTTTTAAAACACTATAGGTTGGGTTTAGGGAAGGGGATGGGTGGGGGTTTATCGGTCGGTTGGTCAGTCATTCTGTCAGTCAGTCAGTCCACAGCGGCCTCTGGTGGATTTACACTAGAACAGCAGGCACGAATGGCACTCGCCAGAGAAATTTGAGATCTCAAAAAGGAAACACAGCAGCCTCTGGTGGATTCCTAAAAACAAAAACTGCAAAAAAAAATTACCTCCTGGGATGTATTTGGTGCTCTCCAGAAATGTATATAGGGGTGCGTAATCAGAATGAGCCTGGGTTGTATGCATCAGTTAAATTAATGCATGTACAAAAAGTATAAACCCTTGACTTACACACATCTATGAAACATTAGAGCATACATATAATGTCTGCTTATATATATTAAACCCAGTTGCATATGTGCATGTTATTATATAGCCAAATCTCATTATGTAACTCAAACTAAGTAAAGAAAATTCCACCAGAAACTCCCTGTTCATGTTGTGATTGCTCAACTCGTTTTTCAATGTTTTATCACTCAAATTGATATAGTAAAACCAATGCAATCATCATTGTACAATAGCTGAGGGAAGCTTTAATGTAATGGAGTCTGAAATTTTAGTCTTGTTTCTTTGTGTATTTGACCAGGCAAACCCTTCAGTGTGTTAATGATAGGTTAATTAATGACTGACTAATTGATGTAAGTTTAAACATATATATATATATATATATATATATATAGTGATAAGACCAAGAGAGCAGACTGGAAAGAATGGTTAGCAAAGCCTGTGTGTGTGTGTATGTTTGGATGGTAAGAATAAGCGTGTCACACGCTGACATTGTTGCCAAGTCGCTCACTTCAAAGGCGGATTATGAAAGCTGAAGGGCTTGAGACAAAAAAGAGCAGAAAGAAACATCAAAGTGTGGCGCATTTGAATGCAATAATCCCAAAACAGTTGTTCTGATTGCGCTGTCTGCTATCAGATGTCTCTGTTGCTCATATTGCTTAAGATTAAACCCATGTTTGTTTGTCAAGTCTCTTAAACTCCCACTTTCTCCACCCCGAATGCTTTAGAAAGACTGCCTGTGAAAACTTTCCTTTTAATCGACTCTTACATAGAGTACGTCTAAGGCCCAAAATAGCGCTGTCAGACTGAGTATATGTATAAAAAAAATTTTATTCATTCTTACTCTATCCAACTTTATCTTTTCTCTTGCATCAGGTCAGGGTATAGGTTTACTGCAGGCAGTAAAATGTATTGGCATCAGCAGCGCAACACATAAGCTCCATATTGCCTGTAGTGAACACACACTGATTTGATGCGTAAAAGAAGATATTAGCTGTTTCTCAATTCCAAGGTCTTGCCAAGAGACCTCGGAAGAACTAACTCGGGAGACCGCGAGAACAAAGAACGCATCCTGTGAGAAATAAGATGCTGCGTGCTTCCTGATGGTCACATGGCCTTCATACATTTTAACGGAAAATTATTTATTACAGCATTCATTGTATGGATTTATGTTTTTTTTTCCTTTTCAATAGCATTCAAATATACTTTGCACAATACAAATAAGACAGATATTAATGTGAATTTCAGCAAATAAACACCATTAATGTGTTCATGACTTTCAGATCAGATTTTCATGTCCTCTGTACTTGCGGTCTTGATTCTTGGAACTGAACTTTGGCGGTTGGGTTTAGGGAAGTGGGTGGACTGGTCAATCGGTGCTTTTGTATGGTGCTTTTGTACCCAACACTATCGGTTGGGTTTAGGGAAGGGGGTGGGTGGGGGTATCGGTTAGTCGGTCAGTCAGTCAGTCATACAAGAACACAAGGATGCAAGATCGCCTAAAATGCATATTGAGAATCAGCCATTTTTGCAGTTTTTTAGTGCACGAAAGTGTTCTTGGAGCTTTGAATAATCCCAGTTGAATGACTGAAGTCTCATGGAATGTTGTGACAATGTTTTTGGTTCATTTTCTGGACTTTGAACAAGTCTGGATTGTTGCTATCTATGGAGGATGAGGGAGCTAAAATGTCTTCATTTGTGTTCTGAAGATAGACAAAGATTTCATGGGACTGAAATGACATGAGTGTGTAATTCATAACAGAATTTTCATTTTTGAATTAACTAATCTTTTACCATATAAATATAAGTTTCAGTGCCCCATAGATAAAATTATTTTCAGTTTTGCAAACTTACAGTTGACCTCTTTTGCTGTCATTGCTGAATTCAGTTTAATTGAAAGAATTAAATAATTAACAAAATAAAAATAAAAAAACTTTCTTGTGTGGTTTAATTTAATTTGTGCAGGTCTTAAAGACCACTTGAACCAGAAGTTGCTGAAACTTTTATTTCAGTATGTTGATGTACTTCCAACTGAAATGGAATATTGAGTAAGGGGCCGGGCTTATTTTTTGCGCAGCATTCCCTCATAGCAAACTAACGAACGGTAAGAGAGTGTAACCATCAAACTGACATCAACACAGAAGGATTTTTTTCAGTGAATTAACTTGCACAGATACACTTTTTCACCCCCCTCCCCTCCCCCCTCCCCCCAAAAAAACAATTGTTCATTCATTCATTCATTGTCCTTCAGCTTAGTCCCTTATTCATCAGGGGTAGCCACACCGGAATGAACCGTCAACTATTCCAGCATATGTTTCACGCAACAAATGTCCTTCCAGCTGCAACCCAGTACTGACAAACACCCATAAATTCCTACATTTACACACACTTATACACTACGGCCAATTTTTAGTTAATCCAATTCACCTATAGTGCATGTCTTTGGACTATTGGGGAAACCAGAGCACTTGTAGGAAACCCACGTGAACACGGGGAGAACATGTAAACTCCACAAAGAAACGCCAACTGGCCCAGCCAGGACTCGAACCAGCGACCTTCTTGCTGTGAGGCGACAGTGCTATCCACTGAGCCACCGTGCCACCCAAAATAACAATGTTGTGCTAGCAAAATAAACAATACATTTTGATTCCATGCAGACTTTACAAATAAATCCTAAATCTGTAAATACAATACGGAAGTGACATTAGAATGTGTAAAGGTGTCGTGTAATGGAGCTAACCTATAGTTTGGAGCAGCCTTCACAATCAAAGCATGTCTAGGGTGATGCCTGGTGTAGCTGAGGTAGATTTTCTGTGGAAACCGAGAGTGACTGTGTGTATTTGATCTCTTGCTGTTTACTGTTGTCCTTCCTCACCGTGATTGGCAGCAGCTTGTGCTCCAGCCACTAGTTTGCAGATGTGAATGTGCTCGTCCTTCCAGATACGCATCTGTGATAAAAGACACCCCTGCGCACTGTCACTCACCTCGGTGTAGCTGTGTTGCTGCGCACAGATGACATGGAGGGCGCGCGTGTGTTTGTCTGGCTTGAACCCCCTGGTGAAACCCAGCAGCCCTAGCATGCACAGCTGCTGTTTAAGCTGGGCTTTGCTCTAGACTTCTGCCTGTCTGTGACACCAACAATAGCTGCCACCTCTAGTGTCAAAGCGCAGCACTTTGATCAGGGTCTCCATCGCCGCATGCTGCACTCCGGCTCTGACATCACTCACGCAGCATGTGACACATCTCGCTGTGGCACACATGTGGCATGTGTCATTCTGATGCTGACTTCTCTATTTATAACACACGGGAGCACAATATGAAGATACGTGCACTTGTGCTTTGTCGTTACTGTCAGCTTTATGTTTATAAACGTACTTGTTCGACACAGAGTGTGCTTTTATTCATTGATTCATTTCAGTATTAGGGTATTTATTCGACTTTTTCGGCAGACCTATATCAGGTTCAGTCCTCCTGGAGTGTTTGTGGTAACACTTTAAAATAATGGTCAATTAGTCAATAATTGGTAATGTTTCTTAATCTTGTACAGCATCCATTAAGCATAGTTTGTAGCTGATGTGATACGTCCCTTAGCACTTTAGGCTATGAATTTGTGCTTGCCGCCATTTGCTTAGAAAACTTTATGGTCTATCGTTCAGATAAGTGGACTCCTCTTTTAATGGGCACCCAACCAGTAGCTGAAGCTATGTAAGCGTCGCCTCCCTTATTTACATGTTGTACACTGAAATGTTGAAGAAATCAGAGTAAAAATAAATGAGTTATGGAAACAAATGGAAATTAATAATTGTAGTAAAAATAAATTAATAAATAAATAAACAAATTAACTAAAAACTAAATGAAAAATGCATGCAAAAAATATAAGTGAAGGGAAATATTATTAATTAATTAATTTAGAATTAAATTTAATAACAAATACAATATGTCTGTTTTTTAAAGTCATATATTACTATATTTTTTATGTTTAATAAAACTATAAATAGTCCTTGGATATTATTATTTTTTGTTTTTTATTATTATTATTTGTTTATTAATTTTTTTTTTAATTTACAAAACATGAGAAAAACATACCTGATGCACATTTTTTGTTAATCATTCTCTAGAAATAGTAATTAGATGCCCTTTTTGTAAATACAAGTCACTTATAACTAAATACTTACAAATACAGACTCCCGAGAGAACTTAAATGCACCATTAGATACTTCCTAATTTCACAAAATACTTTATAAAATATCAAAGACGATTACATGAGTGGTCAGATTTGGGTTGTGTCCAGAGTTCACAGATCAACACTAGAGGTTTAAACCTACATTTCAGTTAACAGCCCACAGTTTTAATCACCACACTATGCCACACAATCCTATCCCAGACCATAATGCATCATGTCCCATACTACTGTGTAGTGTAAGCGGTTAAAGCACTAGCCTTCTGCTAAAAGGTTGCGAAAGTCACATAACCCCAGTGACTGAATGTGTGGTATCACAGTGTTTGTGTGAAAGTAAATATAAAAATAAAACAAAAAAAATAAAACACCCATCCATCCATTTATTTTTACTCATATTTTAGTATTTAGAACAGATACTTTTACTGTACTGTACACTACCTGACAAAAGTCTTGTCGTCAATCCCAGATGTAAGAACAACAAATAATAACTTGACTTCAAGTTAATCATTTGGAAAAGTGGCAGAAGGTAGATTTTTCCGATGAATCATCTGTTGAACTGCATCCCAATCATCACAAATACTGCAAAAGACCTATTGGAACCCACATGGATCCAAGATTCTTACAAAAATCAGAAATTCCTGAAAGCAAAGAAGGTCAAGGTGCTTCAGGACTGGCCAGCCCAGTCACCAGATATGAACATTATTGAGCATGTCTGTGGTAAGATGGAGGAGGCATTGAAGATGAATCCAAAGAATCTTGATGAACTCTGGGAGTCCTGCAAGAACGCTTTCTTTGCCATTCCAAATGACTTTATTAATAAGTTATTTGAATCATTGCAGAGATGTATGGATGCAGTCGTCCAAGCTCATGGGAGTCTTTTTCCACTACACCATGAGTTTATAATCTATACTGTACATTATTTCTGTTAAGTGACAAGACTTTTGTCTAAGCAAAGTCAGACCTTACTGTCCTAATTAAATAATTAAAAATCAAGGCATGAGCATATTTTATTTTGGTAAAATAAGCGTAATCTTGAGGCCTTTGCCTTTCATATAAGCCACTTCTAATACCAAATGATCAACTAGAAGTCAAGTTATTATTTGTTGTTCCTAAAACTTAGGCGACCAGACTTTTGTCAGGTAGTGTAATTTCACTACAGAATTTGGCAAGTAATGGTACTTTTGCTCGAGTATGATTTTTCAGTACTCTTTCCACCACTGGCAGTTAGTTTCACAGACACCACTCGCACGTCTTGAGAATATGTACACATCTAGTGCACATTCCACAGGTGCAGCCGTTCCAGTTTGTAATTGATTCTTTCATGTGTGCGCTTTTATCTGTGCGTTCATTTGAGGCTGGGGGCTCACGTGCGTATTCTCAAAGCTATCTTAAACACACACACCCCTCAAGGAAGATGTGTGTAAGGCAGAAGCAACATGTTAAAACACGTCCAATGATGGAATGTGTTCTGACATGCGTTACCTCGAACAGCATCAGCTTTATTACAGTCAAGTAAAGACAGAAGAACTAGTGGCAGCTCTGTGGGTACAGGAGCGTTGATATTTTAAATTGCTGCAAAAATGTAAGTGATAATAACTGTGCATTTACACCGAAGGCGGGGAGAGCATCAAAATTCAATCGGGCGCCCTGACAACAACGCTGTCTACTTTCACAGCTTCGGCAGTGAAAGCATCAAAATTCGCTACATTGATCTTGAATTTAAAGGGGCCGTTGCAGCATATCAGCAGATCACTTACATTCCCATATAAAAAAACGTACTTTCCAGCATTGAAATGTTGCGCACCTTTTATCAAATTCATTAAACTATGGAAGATCAAGTTGTTGCGTGTGGTGTGGCTTTGCTCCTCTTATCCAATATATCCATATGTCTGAAATATTCTGAAGCAGCAATACTGTTTTGTACTGTCGTTATAGTTAGCATGAGATTCCCACTTTTTAAAAAAAACATATATAACATTAATGAACATCAGTAATTTGCAAGTAACTTTTTAATATATGTCCCTGTAAGAAAACATCATAAATAACTGGAAATCTGGCGACCGCAATATTCAAAAGCTAGGGAATAACAGTGGTTGGAACCTAAGGTCACAGGAGTGTTCTCTGGAATCCTCTCAGCTCATTACCATAAAGTTGACTTGATTTCAACTCTCTTTGCCACCCACACCGGCAAAAATGCGCCGCCCCTAGCCACTTATCGCCACAGCCTCCCATTGAAAATGAATGACTTCCGGCTACTTTGACGCTCTCGCTGCCTTTAATGTGAAGACACAGTAACACTCTTTAGTGTACACAACACAATACAGAATATAATAGTAATGCACAAAAATAAAAAACAATTATGGGTTGAAACCTATAATTCTAGATGCACCAAACATTATTTGTAATAATTATTTGTGTTATTTTGTTAAATAACATAAAGTAATTTTGTCAGACTTTTTAAATTTTAGTCAATAACTTAAAGTCCGCGTGAATTGGAAGTTGCTAAGACTTTTATTTCAGTATGTTGATGTACTTCTAACTGAAATAGAATATTGAGTAGGGGGCGGGACTTTCTTTTTCATATCATTCCCTCATAGCAAACTAACAGTAAGAGGAGGGTGGTTAAGAATATTGCTATACAGTTGCTAGGGAAGTCGTCAAGTTGACGTCAACAGAGTGACCGTCACTCCAAACACAAAAGCAAATGGTTAGACTTTGATTGAAGATTACCAATATAAAGATATTTTTCAGTGGATTAACTTGCTCGGATTTATTACTCACCTTAAGTATAACAATGCGAGCTAATCGGCAGGAACAATAGAAATGTCCTGTCAGCTTTGCTTTACTGGAGACACGTGCGGTTCATGCATAGATAAGCATGGATGTGCTTAAATGTAATATCCATAGAGTGGATAATTGAACTATTTTGAACTTTGCAAGCTAGTCATCGGTGTACGATGCTGCTTTTGCTCTTTTGTCAGCGCAGCAATCAACTTGGTGCAAGCCTTTGAAATGAATGGGTTTCATAGCACAGTGCAGCACTTTCTGAGTCCAGTTTAAGAGCTGATTCACACTACACAGTGATTACAGCTGGAAGGAGATGCTTTTTATTAATATGTTCTGCCATTTTCTTTTTTTTTTTTCAATACAGTGTATCCGCAGGGTCTTAAAAAGTCTTAAAATGTCTTACATTTCAAAAACAAAATTTTAGGCCTTAAAAAGTCTTAAATTCAATGAAATATTGTCTTGTAGATCTTAAATTATTTTAAACAGGTCTTAATTTTTCTTCATTCATGTAAAGCTACCCAGTCAATACCCCACACATCCAATTACCAACAATACATCTCAGTAAAACCTTTAGCAAAACTATATTCATAACTAATATTATAACAATCTGTTGTGCATACATATTTTTAAGAGGTTTTTTTTTAAGTTATATTGAAAAAAGATGTATGTATACAACTAGGGTGTGCTTGTTTTGACACATTATTTAAAATATGTGGCTAAGAAATAACTAGAATTAATTAGTTTTTTGACTGGACAAGTAAATTTGTTTTTTCTGCTAGGCCATTAAAAAAATGTATTTAACCCTATATAAGTCTGAAATTTTATTCTTTATGGTCTTAAAAAGGACTTAAAAAGTCTTAAATTTTACTTGGTGAAACCTGCAGAAACCCTGCGGTAATTTTCAGTGACCACAAAAATCTGGTGCATTCCAACAATATACTCATGTAAAGTGATGTATACTGTATAGCAAATTGCTGCTGCTTGGTTGGTTCTACTTTGCGAACTGTATTGTCCTAATCTCCTAAAGGCATGAAGATAGAAATGTGAAGATATTGAAATTATCAATATTAAAATCATGATTTTTTTGTGTTGTGCATTATACAAATACATTGGACTTGTTGTTTTTGCACATTTTTTGTGGTTTAGATCTGAATCGTGTGCGTCTTTACTTACTCACTCAGCACTAATGTTCATCACTACTTTTCATTCCAGCTACAATCAATTACACTTTCAAATTGAGCCTAATTACTATAGTTTATAAAAAAAACTATAGTTAGTGCCTATTTCTATTGCTTATAATTAGTATTACACATGACTCTTAACTTGTCTCATTACCTTTGTGGTCCGGACATGAAGGATTCCTCAAAACACCTCATCGCATAATTTAAGCTTATTTTAAATGTAATTTTTAATTCATACAAATTTAATTGCTACAAATTAAATTTAATTTTCTTTTGTGTTCAGCACAAAACAAAAGAAAGTCACACGGGTTGTACATAACATCGAGGTTAAGTAAATGAGAAGGTTTTGGCTGAACTGTAATTTAATTTACTCATCTTGTTGTTGTTTTTTCTGTCCAAGTTCAAGCACGTAGCGTCTGGAACAAATGCATCTTATAATTCGTTCATTCTCTCTCTCTCTCTCTCTCTCTCTCTCTCTCTCTCTCTCTCTCTCTCTCTCTCTCTCTCTCTCTCTCTCTCACTCACTCTCTCTCCCCTCTCTCTCTCTCCCTCTCCCTCTTCATGACCTCTGAGCTGTTCATTCAGTGATCTGCTGTCATATGGTTGAGGTTTGACACAGACTCGTACAGCCACAGGAATGATGAGTTAGCAGATTTGGTGAGATTTGAGTAAGATAACCTTCGTGTGTGTGTGTGTGTTTGGGGTTTAGGAAGAGGGTAGCTGATAAATGAGTGGATGAGGGATGGGGCAGATTCCCAGAACCCTTTGAACCCTGTATCGCAGGAAACAGCGTGTGATAACGTCCCAGTGGCCTGCGTGAGAAAGTCAAGCCTCAAAAGTGCAGCTCTCACCCCCACACACTTCTGTTCATTACACACTGTCAGAGAGCCCTCGCCATCCGTCTGCGCTTACCACGTTTACTTGAGACTAGTATCACGTTTGAACAACAAAGTGAGGGAAAAGTGAGTGTGTTTTTTTTCTGTTCAGTTACCAGGGTGTTTACCAAGTATTGTTATACATTTTTTTAAAGATCATTTTATTTATTTAACAGATATTATAGCAAGGCATTATTTAATTTGTAGCAATTATGTAATCACGTAATTGAAATTGTGTATGCATAAAATATAGTGTCATATATAAAGTGTAAAACTTGATAGTGCCACCTGCACTGTAAAAAAAGTTGACTCAAAAATTGTAGGGCAACTTGAGTTGACTCAACTTTTAGCCCAAGTAGAGACAACAAAAAAAAACTCAAGTTGTAGCAAATTGGCTTACAATTT
The DNA here is from genome assembly GCA_903798125.1 of Danio choprae. Lineage (NCBI taxonomy): Eukaryota > Metazoa > Chordata > Actinopteri > Cypriniformes > Danionidae > Danio > Danio choprae. Next base: position 490,667 of record CAIGQW010054150.1, on the reverse strand, counting down.
TAAGTTGAGCCAACTTCATTTTTCTTTTCCTTTTTTACAGCGTGGAGTTTTGTTTGTTCGCCTCTGTTAACCTCATCTAATGGGTGCTCACACCTGATTGGCAGATGGCACCATGTTTTTCAAGATACATTAATACCTTTGTGGTAACAATGGCACATTGGGCAAAATCCTTGATTCATTTTCCTTCGGCTTAGTCTCTATTTCAAAGGTCACCACAGTGGAATGAACCACCAACTATTCCAGCATATGTTTTACACAGTGGATGCCCTTCCAGCCCCAAACCAGTACTGGGAAACACCCATACACACTCATTCACACACGCACTCATACACTATGGCCAATTTAGTTTATTCAATTCAGCTACAGCGCATGTCTTTGGACTGTGGGGGAAACCGGAGCACCTGGAGGAAACCCAGGCCAATACGGGGAAACTTGCAAACTCAACAAAGAAACGCCAACTGGCCCAGCTGGGACTCGAATCAGCGACCTTCTTGCTGTGAGGCGACAGTGCTAACCACTGAGCCACCGTGGGAAAAATCACTGCATGCTAATTTTCAAGTAGAGTAGGCACACAGTTTTGTAGTTACAACCGTGTTCAGGAATTTCTATTTTATTACTTTTTTTTACCTCATAAATGTGTGC
>CAIGQW010054150.1:458667-465025 GCA_903798125.1 Danio choprae | reverse complement strand
ATATATATATATATACGTGCGTGCGTGTACGTGAATGTGTACTATAGGCAGTATGACATATTGCCATTCGTTTCACATGTAAACACACACCAGGACCTGACATGGCTGAAGACAGGACATTGGCAAACTGACATTGGAAAGTAATTAGTGGGATAGTTGCATAAAAAAATTAATTTACTTGCTTTACACACCCTCTTTATGACATTCTTTTTTCTATTGAACTCAAAGGAAGATATTTTAAAGAAAGCTGAAAACCTGTAACCATTGACTTTCATTGTAGGAAAGACAAATACAATGGAAGTCATCGGTTCCATGTTTTCAGCTTTTTTTTAAATATATTATCCTTTTTGTCAGGCAGCTTTTGAACAAGTAAAGGGTGAGTAAATGATAACAGAATTTTCGTTTTTGGGGTAAACTAGTGCAAAAGTTTACAGTAAGTAAACGTAATGCTTTTACAAACTTAAGTGATCTGAACATAATACAAATAAGCTTTCAAAGAATTCAACAATTAAGTTAATTAACTTTCAGCTCATTCGAATCAAGAAATTTATACAAGAAGAAAAAAATACATTTGGTTTGATGGCAAGAAAAAATATATATAGTGTCTTACCAGATCTGATTCCAACAAGTGAAAGCTGCTGCTCTCTTTATCATTTTCCATTGTAGCTTTTCACATTTATTTATGAGTTATGCAAGCTAATTTCACAATATTTTTATGGAAAGATCACAAAAAGCCCATACATACACCAACGCATAGACCCTTTTCTCAGAGAAATCAGGAAAGTGCTTTTTAAGTCAACAAAAGTGACACCAGGTGTAAACTTTTATAGGTGTAAATTTGCCTCCCTCATCTGCTTGTAATCTGTAAATAGACCCCAGTTTCTTAGGACCTAAACCCAGACCTCTCAAGTCCAAGACAAGAAATTATCTTACACATATACTTGACATAAGGCAGTCCATCCGGATGGTGAACATCAAGAAACACTGACACATTTTTCTTTTTGAGGTTTCTCTTTATTTTTCTCATGTACTGTAAAAAAGTGTTACGTTTTAGATCAGTGGTCCCCAACCCCCGATCAATTGGTACCGGGCTGCACAAGAACTCATTAATTATTTCCGTTTCATTTATTATCTTCGTCTAAACAATCTTTTATTTTGAAAAATAATGTCTGTGAAAGTAGATCAACTGCTGTGGATCGCAAATGATGACGGCTTTAGGGGCCGTTCACGTATCACGTTTTTTTTGCAAGTTCATTATTTCCGATGGAGGCGTGCGGCTTTCATCAAATTAGCCAACTTTCAATTGCATGATTTTGGCAAACAGAACAAGCCATCATGTTATTCGCAGTATCAAATTCATGCCAGTCGATCTTAGACCCATCATCACTGAGACATCATATCTTGCTAAAAAGCTGAGAACCATGAGTTTGCTCACCAACACCGTGGTTCAGATTTGGTGGAGTGACCCCTTGTATGTGTTGCCACATTCTCAGATTATGCAGAATAAATAAGAAATAATGAGAAGAATAAACAAAAGCTAATCATCCATCCAAGCAGCTATGTCTTAGGTAAAAGTTATTAGAACCATGTCTAGAAAGACATACGTATCCGCCCATATATATCCCATTATTTGATTCGCTTTTTTCATCGATAAAAGAACAGCCAATCACAATGATCTCAACTTCTGGACAGTTTACCTAGATTACAAACAGCTCAAAAAGTCTGTCGTTTTTATTATGTTTTTTTGTAATTTATAATTAATCATTCATATTTCTTTATTAATCCGCCAACTTTTTGTTGTACAATTATTTGGTGCTTGGTGAGTTTTCCTTAGACCCTGCATGTAAAGTTGCAGCAATAACCATGACAAATAAATATGGGGTAAAAAATGGTTTTAGGTCACAGTTTTGATACGGTTCAGTATATGATGAGTTCAGTAAAAGAGCACTGTCGAGTAAAAATAAAAGAAAAAATGTATACAAGCAAAGTACAGTACAAAATGAATATGATATAGCAAAGACAACACTAAAATAAAGAGTGCTTTTCAGGTTTTTCATGTACCTAACAGTAAAAAAAAAACACTGCATACTGTATATAATCTTCACTGTATAAATTAAATAAAGCTTAACCATTACTGAGCTATATATTCGGTCAAAAACAGAGTGATTTCATATTCTTTTGTTGTTGGATTAATATTAAAAACACAGACAGCAGGAATAAGATATGTTTATATTAAGACGCAGCACAATGAGAAAATTACAGACAATTTCCTAAATATTTACATCGCAAGGCATAATTATTGGTCATAATTGTAGAGTCTTACCATTGAAAAGCAAGACATAATTTGCACATCATAGCTTTCATTGAGCTGTTTATATGAGGGACTTCTGGTTTTGGGCTTCTTGACCACATTTTTTACGTCTCCACTTTTAGCGCTCATTGATGGGACATTTACTCGTGGGGAGCTGTGTTTCAGTTCACGGACATACATTCTAACATGCACAGAGCCAGTTCAGAGAGTCATTAAAGGAATGTGGAAATGCAAAATACAATTATTTTAAATTTTAATGCAAAACTAGAAAAACACAATATCCATATGCATATTGAACTGTGGAGGTCATACCAAAAGGCACCGTATTATATAGAGTATTGTGGCAACCCTAATTCTTTTTTTTGTTTGTTTATTTATTTATTTATACAGGGACAATGTACAACATGACATGTTGTACCAGAGTTAGCTATAAAGCTAATTTACATCTGTAGTCCCTAGGCAGGAAGTTGTAACAAATTTAACAATTTTAAAAACAGCACAATACACATCATACTCAATAAAAATGAAATCAAATCAATGGTTGCATATTTGATTTTGTTTAAGCCAAATTTTAAGCACAGTTTTAAAATGATTAAAAGTGGTACTCTCTCTTATATGCACTGGTATTTTATTCCATTTTTCTGCTGCTCTGACTGAAAAAACTGATTGTCCAAAAGCAGTTCTCTTACGTTTAACTGAACAATCCCCTCTAACCGAAGACCTAGTCTGTCTTATATTGTCCCTGCAAACCATCACACATTGTTTGAGAGGTGGTGGTGCAAGATCATTAAAAGTTTTATACATTAAACACACATCAGCATAAAATAAGAAACTGTCAAATGTTAATAATTTATGTTGTGCAATACAGTTACAGCAGTGATAGTTCCTTGGCTTTTTAGCTAAAACTTTTACAGTTTGTTTATAGATAATATACAACGGTTTTAATGTTGTAGTGTTCGTGTGGGACCAGCTTGTGGCACAGTAAGATAAATGAGGAAAAATCACTGTATTCATAAAAAGTTTAGCAGCAGCCATAGGTAACAGATGTCTGATGTTTCTATAAATCCTCAGGCTTGCTCTAGCACTTTTGGAAACCTTCTTAATGTGTTTTTTAAAATTTAAATTAGAGTCAATAATTATGCCTAAATATTTAAAATGATCAACAATATTTATTATTTCTCCATTAACTAAAATATCTGAGCAATGCTCCTCATTTTTTCATTCTTACTGGTCTGACCTAAGGAAAAGGTGTCAAATTTTAATTCTCTCAAAAGCCTGTATCCACAGTGCATCGGATTTTGTCCATCCCTCAGTTTGTTGTGTCTCTCTGCTGTAATGTGTGTGGAGGGAGGGTAGATCTATCTGACCAAACTTGCCTAAGTCGTATGTTCAGTGTATATTTGGCAAATGCTAGACACACAGGCTTAGCTTGTGGTACTCTTGCCGCAGCTATAGTTTACAGAGGACTGACCACAGTGTTTGACATCTTTATGATTCTCATTATTGCAAGGCATGTTTTAAACTCTTCTCCTCTTTCCTCCTGCAGATCACACATGTTCGTCAGGAGTGTGAGCTGAAGATCAAAGGCCTGATGCCTGCAGAGCTGCAGCAGGAGCTGGAGGACACCATCACCTCACTCAAGTCCCAGGTGATCAAACAAATACACACTCCACAGGACTTCCCACTGGACACACACACACACACACACACACACACACACACACACACACACACACACGTATGTTGAGTTTTACATTTATTTTTATAACACGGGTCAGCGAAAGCACCAACACAGACACATCTGGACGTTGCATCATCTCATATACATGGGCTCAGTTGATTCATAAACATGCCTGGATCACTTCATTCATTTGAAGACAAAATGATTAGCCCTCCTATATAATTTACATAATATATATACACATATATATACACATATATAGTGTGCTCGTGCTTCATTTGTAAAAAATTATGTTATTTTTTCATATCTTACCTTAATTGTATACTGCGATGTGAAAGCGACTATCATATTTCCTGGTTGCTCTGAAGGCCCACCCACAACAAGCTCTGACTGGTCAGCTAACCCAATGTATTGTGATTCACGGATCGGCTCCATGTCACCAGAAAACATCATGCCTCTTACTAGCAATTCGGCATCTGTGTCCAGCATCAACCTGGATGACGCAACGGCAGTCATATTGCGTGCCACACACCAGCTGATTGGTGGAGAGAAGAGTAATGAAGCCAATTATGATATGGGGATGGTTTGGAGGCCAGTGGGCAAATTTGCCCAGGATGCAGAGTTAAACCCCTACTCTTTTTCAAAGGACATCCTGGGATTTTTAATGACCACAGAGAGTCAGGACCTCGGTTTAATGTCTCATCTGTCTCATGCACTGACTGAGCAGTATATAGCACCCATCAATATACTGGGGCTTTAGGACCCACACAGACTGCAGGTTGAGCACCCCCTGCTGGTCTCACTAACACCACTTCCGACAGCAACCTAGCTTTCCCATCTGGTCTCCCATCCAGGTACTGACCGGGCGCAGCCCTGCTTAGCTTCAGTGGGCGATCATGTGAAAGTTGCAGAGAGCTAGCTGCCGGCAGCAGATAAATATAAATTTGTTTGTAGCTAATTTGTTTAACGGTGCCAAACAGTGTTTCTTGTTGTTTACATCCTTGTTTACGTCCTTGCTACAACATACAATTAACACTAGAAACTATGCATGTAAGATATCAGTTTTAACAAATAAAAATACTTACAGGTTGTGGATCACAGTCCACTGCTTGTTCTTTTATCATTGGAACTGCTCCTTCTTTGAGGAGAATATTTTGGCCAAATCCAGCACTAACTGGGAGAGATTCTGGAAGCTGTCCTTTGTAAAATGCCTTGCACACAGAGATAGGCTATATCTATTTTATAATTCTCTGTAACATAATAAAAAATGGAAGCCAAAATACAGAAACAGAACAAGCTCTTTGAAAATAGCAGCATTTGAATAGCAATTTCCTTTCTTTACTTCTAACGTTACAACACCTCTGTGACCACGCCCCTTTGCTGCGCGTTTCCTGTATACAGTGGTCCCTCGTTAATCGTGGGAGTTACGTTCTAAAAATAACCTGCGATAGGCGAAATCCGAAAGTAGTCAGCTTTATTTTTTACGATTGTTATTGTTAAATATATAGTTTTAAGGCTGTAAAACCCCTCTCTACACACTTTATACACTCTTCTCAGACAGGCATTCACATTTTCACACTTTTCTCTCTTGTTTAAGCACTCTCAAAGTTCAAACTTTCGTAGAAAAATAAGTCCAGTATTATAGAATAAAACCAAGTATCAAAACCTGTTGTCAGGCACAAACATTCATTGCTGTCAGCAAAAGGTTCATAAAGCTTTTTAGCTTTTGTGTGGATGATGTTGGCATCCAGCGTAATGGTCTTTTTCCTGCAGTCACTGATCCACAAAGCTAAAGCAGACTCCATCCTTAAGGGGGTCACACACCAGATGCACCGCGCACATGACAGTTGGAAGTAACACACACAGGATGCGCACATTCGAATGTTAATTTAAAATGAATTTATTCAGATGGCTCTCTGTGGCAAGGCATAATTATGAACAGTGTCCTGAGTCATAGCTGGGCACCGCAGACAGCCACTGACTTGCAGAGCCAGTGTGCGTACCCTGATATAAACCTCTGTTCACAATTCTAAAATGCATGGCGCTGCCTGGCGCGCATGGCGCGATGCATCCGGTGTGCGACCCCCTTTACGATGGTCTTGCGGACGGTTACAACCCTTTTTGCATCCTTGTTGGAACTCACACTGCTAGCGATCAAACATTTATGTTAATTTGGCAAGCTGAACGCATTCTGTACTGTACAGGAGACACGCAAGAGATTGACTGACAATGGTCTGCAGCCAATCAGGACACACAACATTGCGCTGTAAAAAATTTTGCTGCGAGGCCACGAAAGGTGAACCGCGTTATAGCGAGGGACCACTGTAAACTGAAGGGTTTATGACATCATTAACCCGGATGTATTT
>CAIGQW010054150.1:446167-453667 GCA_903798125.1 Danio choprae | reverse complement strand
TTGAAGTTGTCATTACATATTTAAAATACATGATACAAGTATAATTAAAATACAAGTATAAAGTACTTCAGCACCTTCTCTGTGTGCCATTCCATTATTATTACATATAACTAATATTTCTGTTTTGTTTTGTTTTGTTTTGACCCAAAATCTGGGTCAATTTGATATCCCAACACTTTTAGAAATATATTTACCAGGAAAAACCATGACGTGTTCAACACTTATTTTACCCGCTGTATATAAAGGATATTGCTCAATATTTTTGTTTTTCAGTTTAATATTTAAACTTGTTTATGTCATGAAGAAGTTCAGTCCCGTTTATGAGGAATTGGAACAAAACTAAATGTTGACTTAAAACAAGAACAAATACACTGTATTGCCAAAAGATTTGGGACATCTGCCTTTATATGCAGATGAATTTTGGAGACATCAGAATCTTAATCCGAAGAGTTGAATATAGAGTTCACCTACCCATTGCAGCTATAATAACTTTAACTTTTCTGTGAAGGCTTTAGGGTTAGGAGTGTATTTATGGGATTTGTTTTTTTACCATTCTTCTGATGTTGGATGAAAAGGCCTGGCTCTCAGTCTCCAAATGTGTTCGGTCAGGTTAAGGTCAGGACTCTGTACAGGCCAGACCAGTTCCTTCACACTAAACTCGGTCATCTATGTCTTTATGGACCTAGCTTTAAGCACTGGTGCACAGTCATATTGGAAAAAGGGGTTATTCCAAAACTAATCTCACACAGTTGGGAGCATGTAATTGTCCAAAATGTCTTGGAAGGCTGAAGCATTAGGAGTTATTGTCACTGGAACTAAGGGGCCAAGCCCAATCCCTGATAACAACCCCACACCATAATCCCCCTCCACCAAACTTTACACTTGGCACAATGCAATCAAATACCATTCTCTTGGCAATCGTCAAACCCAGACTTCTCAGATTGACAGAGAGTGAAGCATGACCATCACTCTAGAGAGCACATGCCCACTGCTCTAGAGTCCAATCTGAAGGCCACTTACATTTGGAGGCCTGTTGATTAATTTTACAGTACATGGCCTAACATTTCATGGCTGAGTCTCGCTATTGTTCCCAATTGCTTCCACTTTGTTATAATGCCACTAACAGATGACCATGCAATATTTAGTAGTAAAGGAATTTCACAAAATGAAATTACTGCACAGGTAGCAACCGATCACAACTCCTAAGAGTGACCAAGACTTTCAACAACATGTTAGTAGAAGAGTCAGCATGCCTGGTGCTTTATTTCATACAACTGTTGCCATGGAAGTGACTGGAACAGTCACTTATCTAATGTAATTTTGCTTGATTAATGTTTATTTTGTTTTCTATTCACACTGGGACAAATAAAAACACTAAGAAATAAATAACCTTTTTTGCAGTGCGTTCCAGTTTTTGGGAGCAGTTATTTAAACCGCAAGCTGTTTTATTTAAAAAAAAATAATTAAATAGTAATTGAAATTGATGCAATGTTGTATTTCAAACTGTTACTAAAACAACTTGTTCTTTGCTTTCTGTTTTTGAGAATATGCTGACATATTGAGAACACTTTGAACATTTTTTACAATGACCCTGGCTGTTTAATGAACCTACGTCACGTATCACATCCCTTGAGCTGTGAAGTGTACCCGAAACAGTGTATTTTGGTTTTGGTTTTTTGTAATATATTGCCAAAATCCCTTATTTCCAGTGATTATTTTGGTTAAAATAAAAGAACAATTACATCATTTGTTTACAGAACCAGAGCTTGTGTTTTAGTGTAAATTGAAACATTTTATTGTTTCAGTTCAATGTATCATGTGTATTATAAATTTCTTAAACCACTCCTAAAAGTAATGACAGAAAAGTACAGGATGCATTCAGCTAGGTTTCCAGTCCTGCCTGTCCGCTCATGTGATCAGTCCACATTCGGTGTGTTTGGTGTCTGTGATCACAGCATTATCTTCCGGTCCCTCAGCTAATAATGGCGAGCAGTCAGACCTCACGTCTTTGAACTCAAGTGCCTCTTGTTTATTTGATTTCTTCTGATGGGGAGGGGGTAACAAGTGCTGCGAGTTCCTCCATAGACATGGATCTAATTTGGCCACGGGGCTTTGAAGTCTCCGGTCCAGTTCATCTCCTTATGTGCAATTACACCCGCCAACCACATTAATACGGGCTTCAAGGGCTCCGGCCAGGGTCTTATTAGTTACAGTCGGCCTTGTTCTACACAAGTCTGCGGCAAGGCATTTTTGTTAAACATTTCGAATCTAAACAATAGCCCCTCTTTGTCAGGCTTGGTCCAGGGCCCCTCAAACAACATTTGGAGATGGCAGTTCAAAGAGCCTGGCGCACGCCTCTGAATAGCTTTGACTAGATTCTTCTGGAATCGCAGCCACAGCTCTGTGATCTGATATGTTTATGCATTGTAATTGGTGACCAGCGTGGCCTCCGCTGTCCTTGAATATTTCCAGCATCGCACATTGCAGTGCATCATTTTAACGAAACCAGCAGCCGTTTAGGAATCTGACCATAGTAATTCTTTTCAGAGTCCCAGGCATGCATTTGCAAGGATGGTAACATTAGATTTGCTTTGAGGTTTGCTCTGTGTATCTTGGTTTCCAGGAAAACGGTCGCAGAACAATGCACATTCTTGTCAGGCTTATACGAACTTAAAAAAGCCAGCATACACCAAGTGTGTCCCTTTAACATGTAAAGAAAATTGCTTTTGCTTGCTAAGACCGTGCACTGTAAACACTTTTGCTATACACACATTAGCACATTATTAATGCAGCTGACATTAAAGTAGTTACATAAATCATGTTTTGTTTTGCTTGTCTTAATTGTGACTGGTCAGACAAAGTTGTGGTCGAATGGCCATCATTGATGTGTTAATGTATTTATCTGATTGTGGTCAAAATTTATAAAAGTTCTTATTTAGCCTTTTTTGCTACTCAGTTTTTAGTAAGTGCTCTACTGAAATTTACATGTTTTATTAGCACAAAGATCAGGAAGCATTCAATTTCTCATAATGTGGCCACTTTAAAAATGTGGCAAATAAGGGTGTACTCACACTAGGCACGGTTGCCTTGAACCGTGCCCTGTCGCGATTGTCCCCCCTCCTCTCTCTCCCTTGGCTTGCAGTCACATTGCATTTTTTGCCTTCTGAGCCTGAGCGTGCTTACGTCATTGATGATGCAACTGTTCAGTTTAACAGGAAGAGAAGCGCTCTCACTCAGTACAATGGAGATTGCTTTAGTTATATTGTTTTGTATTTTGATATGCAGTGACACACAATCAAATCTTTTGCTGAACAGATCCACCACTTTTGACGCTCATAAATTTTCATGAAAGTCATTGTATTAGGAGGTTTGATGAAGGTGGCAGCTGACGTGCAGCAAGGGGTTTGTGTCTTTAATGAACCATGACAGTTCGTATTCATAGAAAATTAAGAATGATTAATAAATCATAGCTTAGCCCGAAGGAGCGACGTGGGACCATCCTCCTGCAGGCCCACCACCTGCAGGGGGAGCCGTAAGGGGCCGGTGCATTGTGGAACGGGTGGTGGTCGAAGGGTAGGACCACGACAACCCGATCGTCAGGCACAGAAACTGGCTCTTGGGACATGGAATGTCACCTCACTGGGAGGGAAGGAGCCCGAGCTTGTGCGGGAGGTGGAACGGTACCGACTAGAGATAGTCGGCCTCACCTCCACACACAGCTGGGGCTCTGGAACTCAACTTCTTGAGAAGGGCTGGACTTTCTTCTACTCTGGAGTTGCTCACGGTGAGAGGCGGCGGGCTGGTGTGGGCTTGCTTATAGCTCCCCAACTTAGCCGCCATGTGTTGGAGTTTTCCCCGGTGAACGAGAGGGTCGTTTCCCTACGCCTTCGGGTCAGGGATAGGTCTCTCACTGTGGTTTGTGCCTACGGGCCAAACACCAGTGCAGAGTACCCGGCCTTCTTGGAGTCCCTGGGAAGGGTGCTGGAAGGTGCTCAGCTTGAGGACTCCGTTGTTCTACTGGGGGACTTCAATGCCCACGTGGGTAATGACAGTGATACCTGGAGAGGCGTGATTGGGAGGAACGGCCTCCCTGATCTGAATCCGAGTGGTGTTTTGTTATTGGACTTCTGTGCTAATCACAGTTTGTCCATAATGAACACCATGTTCGAGCATAAGGGTGTCCATCAGTGCACATGGCACCAGGACACCCTAGGGCGGAGGTCAATGATCGACTTTGTGGTCGTATCATCTGATCTCCGACCGTATGTCTTGGACACTCGGGTAAAGAGAGGGGCAGAGCTGTCAACTGATCACCACCTGGTGATGAGTTGGATCCGCTGGCAGGGGGGAAAGCTGGACAGGCCTGGTAGACCCAAGCGAATTGTGAGGGTCCTCTGGGAACGTCTGGCTGAACCTCAAGTCAGAGGGATTTTCAACTCTCACCTCCGGAAGAGCTTTGACCAGATCCCGAGGGAGGCTGGAGACATTGAGACCGAATGGTCCATGTTCTCCGACTCCATTGTTAACGCGGCCGTAAGGAGCTGTGGCCGTAAGGCCTGTGGTGCCTGTCGGGGCGGCAATCCACGAACCCGGTGGTGGACACCGGAAGTAAGGGATGCCGTCAAGCTGAAGAAGGAGTCCTACAGGGCTTGGTTGGCTTGCAGGACTCCCGAGGCAGCTGATGGGTACCGACGGGCCAAGCGTGCTGCAGCCCGGGCGGTAGCAGAAGCAAAAACTCGGGCCTGGGAAGAGTTCGGGGAGACCATGGAGGAAGACTATCGGTCGGCCCCAAAGAAATTCTGGCAAACCGTCCGGCGCCTCAGGAGGGGAAAACAGCTCCACATCAACACTGTTTACAGTGGAAGTGGGGAGCTGTTGACCTCGACTGGGGATGTTGTCGGACGGTGGAAGGAATACTTTGAGGATCTCCTTAACCCCACCAACATGTCTTTCAGTGAGGAAGCAGGGACTGGGGATGCAGGGGTGGACTCACCCATCACCCAAGCTGAGGTCACTGAGGTAGTTTGTAAACTCCGCAGTGGCAAAGCAGCGGGGGTAGATGAGATTCACCCTGTGTATCTTAGGTCTCTGGATGTTGTGGGGCTGTCTTGGCTGACACGTCTCTACAACATCGCATGGAGGTCGGGGACGGTACCTCTGGACTGGGCAACTGGGGTGGTGGTTCCTATTTTTAAGAAGGGGGACCGGAGGGTGTGCTCCAACTATAGGGGGATCACACTCCTCAGCCTCCCGGGGAAAGCCTATGCCAGGGTACTGGAGAGGAGGATCCGGCCGATGGTTGAACCTAGGATTCAGGAGGAACAATGCGGTTTTCGTTCGGGCCGTGGTACACTGGACCAGCTCTATACCCTCACCAGGGTGCTCGAGGGTTCGTGGGAGTATGCCCAACCAGTCTACATGTGTTTTGTGGACTTGGAGAAGGCATTCGACCGTGTCCCTCGTGGTATTCTGTGGAGGGTGCTCTGGGAGTATGGGGTCAGAGGCGCTCTGTTAAGGGCTGTGTCGTCCCTGTACAAACAGAGCAGGAGTTTGGTTCGCATTGCCGGCAATAAGTCAGACTTGTTTTCAGTGCACGTTGGCCTCCGGCAGGGCTGGCCTTTGTCACCAGTTCTGTTCATAATTTTTATGGACAGAATTGCAAAGCGCAGCCTTGGGCTGGAGGGGGTCCGGTTCGGGGACCACAGGATTTCATCTCTGTTATTCGCAGACGATGTGGTTCTGTTGGCTTCATCGAACATGGATCTTCAGCATGCACTGGAGCGGTTTGCTGCAGAGTGTGACGCGGCTGGGATGAGAATCAGCACCTCCAAGTCCGAGGCCATGGTGCTCCACCGGAAAAAGGTGGTTTGCCATGTCCAGGTTGGAGGAAAGTCCTTACCCCAGGTGGAGGAGTTCAAGTATCTTGGGGTTTTGTTCACGAGTGAGGGAAGGATGGAACGTCAGATTGACAGGCGGATTGGTGCAGCGGCAGCAGTAATGCGGTCGATGTACCGGTCCGTTGTGGTAAAGAAGGAGCTGAGCCGAAAGGCAAAGCTCTCGATTTACCGGTCAATCTACGTTCCTACTCTCACCTATGGTCATGAACTTTGGGTCATGACCGAAAGGACAAGATCTCGGATACAGGCGGCCCAAATGAGTTTCCTTCGCAGGGTGGCAGGGCGCACCCTTATAGATAGGGTGAGGAGCTCTGTCACCCGGGAGGAGCTCGGAGTAGAGCCGCTGCTCCTCCACATCGAGAGAAGTCAGCTGAGGTGGCTCGGGCATCTGTTTCGGATGCCTCCTGGACGCCTACCTAGGGAGGTGTTCCAGGCATGTCCCACCGGGAAGAGGCCTCGGGGAAGACCCAGGACACGCTGGAGAGACTATGTCTCTCGGCTGGCCTGGGAACGCCTCGGGATCCCCCCGGAGGAGCTGGAGGAAGTGTCTGGGGAGAGGGAAGTCTGGGGTTCTCTCCTAAGACTGCTACCCCCGCGACCCGGCCCCGGATAAGCGGTTGAAAATGAATGAATGAATGAATAATAAATCATATGAAATAGTCCCTTAAAAGTGACATTGCTTCTTCAGTTTTGCACTCAAGCACTCTTTGCACTCACACTACAAGCGTACTGTGCCAAACCGAACCGTGCTCTGGCTCACCTCTTCCAACTGAACTGTGCTTGGGCCCCGACTCGGAGCACTCACACTTTTCAAACGAACCGGGAAATGGGGGTCAAACTTGCCTGGGCACGGTTTGGATAGCCTAGTGTGAGTAAACTCTAAAATAATCTGGTCTGGCAGTCTAAAAAATAAAAGGGCTTCAACAGTTGTGGGGTTTCTATTCAGTTTGTTTATTCATCAGTGGTGGACACTTACAGTATATAAGTAAATTTTTCAAGTATACATTATTTTATTTTTAATTTTTTGGGGATTTTTTCATTTATTTCCATGCATTTTGCATTTCATAAAAACATGCCGTTCCTTGTAATTTTTTGCCAAAGAAATTGTCACTTGCTCAGATATGTGATATGTTACAGCATTGTCCGATTTGTGTACAAGCTGATTCTTCTCAGTTAACCTATTAAATCAATTCGCAAATCACACTGAAAACAGTCCTTCTTGTTTTGGACTGATCTGATTGCATCTGTTTTCACTGAATTCTGACTTAAAATAAGCCAAGAATCATATGCACAATTTATAATGGTAATGCAACTTATGATGAATTATTAATGTATTATTGTATGCGAAAGTCATATATAGGTCACCTATATCAGTTGTTTTTGGAGTAGATCTGCAGAAAAAAATTGTGCTGTGAAATATTTTTGCATATTTGTCTGAACGGGATAGAATAAAAAACTGAACACAATGTTAAAATAATGCAAATTAATGCCCATGCATCTTCCCCGCTGCTGTAGTATGTATTATAAATAAAACTAATGTTCTTAAGACTAACCTTCCTAAAATACTATACTTTATTCCCTATGTGGCATTTGTTTTTGCATT
>CAIGQW010054150.1:417696-446067 GCA_903798125.1 Danio choprae | reverse complement strand
TTTTTTTATTATAAATTGTAAGTGCAATAAAAATACTTATACCTGTATTACTTATACTACTTATACTTGTGTATAATTTTATTGGTAGCACTTTGTTTTATAATGATGTTACATGTAGATTAGGTGCTGTCAGTAAAACTACTCTGAACCTTTACCTTAACATAACCCAGTACTTTCTTAGGATACAGTAGTACACATTACTTACAATAAATATACTTTAAGATGAAGCAGGCTCATTGGAAATATGTACCATGGGGTACATTTTTGCGAAACAGCGCAGTTCTTCGCGTAGCACTGAATTAATACCTCAAAAACGACTTTGATGATCCATAATCGGATGCATTCTCCACCTGGTCAGTTTGCTCAGTAGTTCACCTCGTACTTGGGACGCAGAGCAGACCGGATTCGAGTCCTGTAAAGGACAGTTCCTGAAACCCTGTATAAAAGCAATGTGAAATCATGGTACTCTACATGGCCAAAATGAGTTTTTCTCTTCTCGTTTGCTTTTGAAAACACTATTGTTTGGGTTTGGGGAAGGGTGCAGGTCAATCGATCGCAAGGTGATATATGCACAACAAGCCCCAGCTTCTCATGGATGCATTCAATAAGGACATATAAATGCCATGTATGAGAAAATGTAGGCATATTTGAGATTTGTGGAAATGTAGACAGCAACCTTTGGGGGATTTGTCAACACAAGTTGTAAAGAAACTTCGTCAACATTCCCAGTGAGCCTGGGTTGGGTAAAGTGCAGACATTTTTATTAGGGTATCAATATTTTTAGGTCAGCACTAAAAAAGTATGTGCATCATCCAAGATTGTATATCACTGTTGAGCATACTTATTGAACTAGGAGCTTGGTCCATATTATACAGGGTTTCATCCTGGTTTGTACTTCAAGCTGAACGTCCTGGTTTCACTTTCAGCTGAAGTGGTTCTTAATAGGCTATAACAAAAAATGCATTAAAAAGGTCGTTTTTTAAAAAGTACTTGAAACAAATCTCTTTTTGAAAGTTGTTTAATTCATTGGCAGTTTCTTTGTAATTATTTCTAAAACAGCAGCAACTTGAATGTAAACCCCACACTGTGTTCCTCTAAGCTGGAGTTGTGTTTGTGTGCAGGTCAGTTTCTTGCAGAAGAGAGCGTCCGTCTTAAAGGAGCAGCTGGATGCTGGACACATCAGGAGGTGAGGGCCTGCTGTGTATATACACTCATGATTTAAAATATGTCAGAATGATTGTAAGCCTTTAAGTAAGTACGTTTTTAGTCCACAAACATGACAAGACGTTGTAACGTTTGCACACTTTTGCTCTCCTTGTCCTTTAGTGTGAAGTTTGTGAATGTGAATTACTGATACACAAAGTTTTACAACCACAGTCTGTAAGAAGCCAAAATGCATTCTGCATGTGATCATTCACTAGAGCATTTTGATGATCAGCAAGCATCAGACTATAGGATCGTGCACACCTGGAGAATTTTAACTCACACTTATCGTCAGCATTTTTTCTTTAGATTTTTTTTTACATTTGTACCCAAGCAATTTTCACCAGCGATGAGCCAATTGAACATGCAAAATCACTTCTTGACGCTTAATGGAAAACAAATATCAAGCCATGAAAGAAACTCACCATCGAGTTCTATTTGATCTGCAACTCCTCTCCATAACAGCTCCCTCTAGTCAACATTTTTGTAGTCACATTTATTACGCAGCTCTTAGTGTTCAGACAGCAATGAAACAAGCAGCTCCACATTCATCTTGCCTCAATGCATCTTCTTCATCATTTTACTGTAACTTCATCAGCTCCAGATACATGAACAAAAGTCCAATCTCATTGGTTGGCCAGTATTTAACGCAACGCTTGAAACAAAAACATTAGCCCACTGCATTTGCGCCTGTTGTTAAGGCCATAGGTCTCAAACTCTATTCCTGGAGGGCCAGAGCTCTGCACAGTTTCGCTCCAACTCTAATTAAACACAGCTGATCCAACTAATCAAGGTGTTCAAGACTACTAGAGACTATTAAGCAGGTGTGAGTTGGAGGTGGTTGGAGCTAAACTATGCAGAGCTGTGGCCCTCCAGGAATTGAGTTTGAGACCACTGATCTAGGACAAACGAAACAGTTTTCTCGTTCTGCAAAGGGAAACCAAACTTCCGACACGCATAGACAAAGCATAAACAAAGCCGCATTTAGTAACCCCCAGAGTTACTATAAGGGGTCCAATCAAACTCCCCGCGCTCTTCACTTTCTTCCTCGGCAAACCAACACACTGGCCCCCCTACCTGCCTCCCACTCTTTTCACTTTCATCTGTGACCCATCCGTGTCTCTACACTATCATCCGCACCACCACAACCCCCCACCCCCCTCTCCCACTCTTCAATTTCGTTTGCAACACACCACATAGTTTCATAGTATTTGTCAATCACCACAGAGGGATTGGCAGGGGAATTTGTCTGACAATTTAATAATCAGAGTTATTTGCAAATATTTCACCTCTTCTGACACTTCTTGGCTTGAATTGTTTACTTACTATGCCACTTCACCACGTCACACTCACGCTCTGATTCGTTGCTGATTAACATCCAATTCCACATGCTGAATCTGGCCAACAAGCTCCGACGTTACCTCAATGAGTAGCAACCTGTGGAACACACCAAACCAACTAGCCTGACAACGAACCGATGAAGACCAACAGTCGACCGTTGGCTTGATGTGTTCCGGGCCAAAACGTCGGCAGTGAAAAGTGAAAGTGAAAATTGTCCAAATGTGCACAGATCTCATGAGGCTATCACCGGATGCATTAAATCACTTCAGTTTTCACCTTGTGTAAAAGCTTAAAGGGGTAGCTTACCCAAAAATTAAGTAAGTATAACTAAGTCATAATTCACTCATCCTTCACTTATTCCAAACCTGTTTGAGTTTCTTTCTTCTGTTGTATAATGCAAAAGGAATTCATACTGAAGAATGCCAGGAAAAATGTATTTGTTTTTTTTTTAGCTTTCTTCAAAAATCGTCTTTAGTGTTCATCAGCATAAACTCATAAAGGCCTGTAACCACTTGAGGGTGAGTAGATAGTTAGAATGGTAAATTTTCATTTTTGGGTGAACTATCCATTTAAATGGTTGCAGCTGGAAGGGCATTCGCTGCATAAATCATATGACAGAGTAATTGGCGATTCATTCCGCTGTGGTGATCCCTGATAAATCAGGGGCTTAGCTGAAGGAAAGTGAGTGAGTGAGTGAGTGAGTGAGTGAGTGAGTGAGTGTGAGTGAGTGAGTGAGTGAGTGAGTGAGTGAGTGAGTGAGTGAGTGAGTGAGTGAGTGAGTATCCTTTTAAGTGGTTTAAGGCAGCAGAGTTACACGCAGTTTTCTACTGTTCAACTAATTTGGGTTAAAAGTGCAACTTCATAAAAAAGAGAGCTTGCAAATAATAAACTCCACTCCATCACAGCCTTGACTGCCGCAGGTGTTGATCAGAGGGAGATAAACAAACTGTGTCAGATGTGACCGCTGGCTGACGCTCTTTTTCACTTGAATTTTTCTGTGCTCACTGATCAAATATTCCAGGCTGATTCCTGTCTGTCACAGGTCACACTCATGCCTGGTATTCACCAAGTGTACGGTCCAAAACATTTTTAAAACATCCCAGCAGATTGTAAGTCTATATGAAGTGTTCATTTGCAAAAGCAGATTACCACCATTATTAGATTTGTTTTGTAAATTAACTCTTTGGTACACGCAACGTATTAAAACATGATGTCAATTGTTTGCAACTGCCCCTTTTAGGCTTTGATCCTAACTGTTGCTTTAAATTCAAATGAGATTGTGCTCTTTTCAAAAGTGGGCGGAGCTACAAATGCCTACGTGTCAGCATAGTGGCAGATTCAAAAACAAGATAAACGTCCTATGCTAATGAGGGAGAAATCATCACTAATGTGCAGGGCTTTCCTCCTCTGATGACACGAACAAAGGGAGAATGTCAATCAAAGTGTTTCTGCAGACGTGTAATTATAAGAAATAGAATTAATAAAGTTTTACCATTAGAAACTGGTTATATTCACAGACTGCTGCCACTGTGTTTAACCCACTTATAAAAGTGATTTTTGAATAATAGGTCCCCTTTAATATGTTTAATGACCTAATTTATATTGTCTTTATAATATATTCTATAATCACTACTCTCTCTCTCTCTCACTCTCGCACTATATAGGTAGGGGCGGATATTAGGCCTATAAAAAAACGTCCTCACGAGAGACTCCATCTCATCCTCATCTTCACTGCTCTTCTCATGCTGACCTCGTCTGATGTGCCACATATTAAAGCCATATTTATGTAACAAGTCATTGTGTTTTATATTTTAAAATTTGTTGTTGTTGTTGTTGTTGAACTCTTTATTATATCTGTCAAATACATCAGTTGTTGTTGTTTTATTATTATTATTATTATTATCATCATTCATATTAAATATGACATTGTTTTTGAAACATCCAGCTTTGCAGTGTTGTCATTTTCTTGTTGTCTCCATGTAAAGGTGAAACGTGTGTTTTTTTGTGCCTCTGGTTTGTTAGAAACACTGATTTCTCCCCGTCTGCTCCTCCTCCACCTGTAACATGACGAAACTGCTCGTCCCACCTTGAAGTCAGGATTTATTCAGGCAGAATTTGACAGATCGTGTGCCGCAGACGCAGTGTTTACAGTGACTCTACATATTCAAGTTAAATGGACGAACATACAAACCTAAATCAGAAAAAGTTTGAACAGTATGGAAAACGCAAATAAAAAAAGAAAGTAGTGATTTCGAAATTTACCTTGACTTGTATTTCATTGCAGACAATGCAACAAACATGATTTAATGTGTTTCTCATGATTTTTATTGTGTTTTTTTTTATCAAAAAATACAATGTTCTTGCAAGACATTTAAAAAAAAGTTGCAACAGTAAAGCGTTTACCACCTTGTAATGTTGCCGTTCCTTTTCACAACACTTAAAAGACATTTAAGGACTGAAAACACCAAGTGATGAAGTGTTTCAGGTGTCATTTTGTCCCATTCTTTCCTCAAACAAGTCTTAAGGTGGGCAACAGTACAGGGTCTTCGTTGTCGCATTTTGAGCTACAAAATGTGCCACACATTCTCTATTGGAGTCAGGTCGGGACTGCAGACAGGCCAGTCAAGTTGACATTACCTGTTTTAAATCACATTATTTAACCAATTTATCTGATTACTAGACCTAAACTGCTCTTGACCCAACTTTTTTTGGAATTGGAATGTATTGCAGGTCTAAATGACAGACAGACAGACCAGACAAACCATGAACTATTGTGTGTTCATATTGTCTGCAATGAAATACAAGTCAAGGTAAATTTGGAAATCACTACCTTTTTTTTTTTTTTCCATACTGTTCCAACTTTTTCTGATTTGGATGTTCTAATTTAACACAGACTGTTGTACATATCGACAATATTAATATTATAAAAAAGTAAATTAGCATCCATGGGGCCCTTCACATCTTTTTCTTCCAATATTTTCTTCCAAGTTCAGCTACATTCATATTAGCAACCTGATTTTATGATAGTTTTGTCAACCTTTATTCTCTTTAACACATCAAGAGTTTACAGTAGCACACTGAAGTTACTCACTCTTTGTTAAAACAACAGTTCAGCGTTTTTATCGAAGCGATTTATTCATTCTCCCTTCAAAATGATATCATATCCTGAAAGAATCAAAGTCTTAAACCTGTACCACTAATCGGGTTTGATCTAGCCAGGTAAGTTTATTTTGAGCCAATTCTAAAGTGTAGAGATGTTTTCTACACTACAAAAATAACATTTGTATTGTTTCTAGTCCAAATATATATATATAAATTTAAAAAAATCTTAAATCAAGAAGCATTTTCTAGACAAGCAAAACATATTGTCTTGTTTTAAGAAATAATATGCCAAATTTAAGAGAGTTTTTTTTGTTAAACAAGCCAAATAATCTGCCAATGCGGTAATCAGAATAGTCTTATTTTTGCTTTTGACATAATATTATTTTGCTTCCCCCATTGGCAAATTATTTACCTTGTTTTAAGGAAAATCTCACTTAATCTTGACAAAATAAAATCTTAATACAAGATAATATGTTTGCTTGTTTAGAAAACGCTTCTTGATTTCAGAATTGTTAGATATGTAGGCTGGAAACAGGACAGCTAGCCAGCCAATCAGAGCACGCTATTTAATCAGTCATAGATCATAAACAGATTCTCCACCAGTGACAACAGTTTGTCTCTCACACAGTAACTTCAGTTCATTTGAATCTTTTGCTACGAAGAAGAGCAAATAATTGTCACACGTCGCTCATTCCACGAACGCACAGATCGCAGAAGTTATCAAAACCCACGTATTTATTTACATTATTAACTGGAACCATCAAACGCTGACCAGGGAGTGTGGCAATACAATACCAGACTGAACTGAACACAGGGGTATAAGTACACAAGATATAATTAAACTGAATACAAACAGGGGAGAGACACAGGTGGAACTAATACACATTAACAAGCGGCAGGAAAACAGAACAAAGGAATCACATGAACATGGAACATGGCACAACATCACGACACAACACTGACACACCAGACATGTAACATAACGCAACGAAGACACCAGACTGTGACAATAATGAAGGAAAATAATGTTAGTGAATGAATTTGTTATATATTTGTAAAACCTCTTTTTTAAGCAAATTAAGGTTGAATGAGGAAAAAATATTAATTCATTCATTTTCTTTTCAGCTTAGTCCCTTTATTAATCTGGGGTCGCCACAGCGGAATGAACCGCCAACTTATCCACCATATGTTTTACGCAGCGGATGCCCTTCGAGCTGCAACCCATCACTGGGAAACATCCACACACACTCATTCACACACATACACTTTACAATTTAGCCTACCCAATTTACCTGTACCGCATGTCTTTGGACTTGTGGGGGAAACCGGAGCACCCGGAGGAAACCCACGTAAACACGGGGAGAACATGCAAACTCCACACAGAAATGCCAACTGACCCAGCCGAGGCTCGAACCAGCGACCTTCTTGCTGTGAGGCGATTGTGCTACCCACTGCGCCACCGTGCAGCCCAGGAAAAAATATTTTATTTGTGTTAATGTATCAAGTCAAGTCAAGTCGAGCTTTATTGTCATTACACTACATGTGTGGACATACAGAGGAACGAAATGTTGTGTCTCACAGGACAACGGTGCTACATGGATTAATCATAAATACAAACACAATACTGGACATAAGAGCTATTCTAAAAAAATCTATGTACATATATGATCAAATAGAACAAACATGAGACTGAACAATGTTGTGCAGGATATTGTGCAAAAAAAAGGTATTTAAGGTCTAATATTGTTCAAGAGGTATTTAAGGTTGAAGCAAGCAGTGCAACATGATTGTGGTACATTTATAGTAAACATTGAGTCCTTGTAAGGTGGAGTTTAGATAAAGTGTCAGTTGCATAAGAGAGAAGAATGTTTCTACAGGTGGTTTGTCAAGCCCACTCACCTGAATGAAGCACAATTTAAAATGCACAGTGTTTCCAAGAGACATGGAGTGATTAAGAAAGTGTCTATAGTGCAAATGTGCAACCTGGTCCAAGAGTCAGAGAGACGAGGGGGTGTCCTTCCACATGTGGTTTGTTAAGCCCACTCACCTGTATGGGACATACTCAGGAATGCATGGGGAGGTTTCAGAGGGGGGTAAGTTGACTGGAGTTGAGGGCTCTAACAGCCTGTGGGAAGAAGCTATTGAGTAGTTTAGCCGAGCAGGCTTTAATACTTCGAAACCTTCTTACTGATGGCAGCAGCTGAAAGAGACTGTGAAAGGGGTTAGTAGAGTCTTTTACAATACTGCTAGCTTTGCTGGAGCACCGTGAGAGGAAAATGTCCTGAATGGAGGATAGAGGGGCACCAATGATCTTTTCGGCTGTGTTTCGCTGGAGGGTCTTGCGGTCAGCAGCACTGCAGCTCCGGTACCAGACAGTGATGCAGCAGGTCAGCACACTCTAGTATGTATAATGCAGAAAATTAACGTAAAAACAAATTTGTGTTCAAAATCAACTTCAGTATTACTAGAAACAAAGTAGACAAAAGAGTACTGTTGTCTTCCCTGAAGCACAGACTTATCACATTACAAGCGTTTGATATGAAATTAAATAGTTACTTAGAATTTATTTCATTTTAAATAGACTTTTCTTATTTTGTCATTCTCAAAGCATTTTGACCGGGTTATTAGAAAAGATTTACAGTGAGATAAATCCACATGAATAGCATCATGGTTAATATGACTTCAGAAGAATACATATTTCTTTGTCTGTCAATTTTAAAACTTGTATTCTGAAAATGTCGTAGAAATACATGTCCAAGGCCAAAGCTCAGGGAAAGAAGATACTGTATGAATGTGTATTAGGTGTTTGAAAATAGTTTTAATTTAATATTTATTTTATTTAAATTGGATCATTTTAAAGTGTGATTTGTGTTTATGCTCATGTGAAAGATTACAAAATTATTTAATCAGTCAAAATGATTTTACCAGAACAAACAACTGTTGCCCAATGGCTTGCCTAAATACACTAATCAACCTAGTTAAGCCTTTAAACTGCTCTTTACGCTGAATACTAGCATCTATACTAGCAAAATGTACTGTCATCTTGGCAAAGACAAACAAAAGATGGCCAGTCAAGTAATAATTGAATGATATTTATTTTTTTGGAAGGGAGATATTCAACTTTATTTAGGGTTTCCATCCTAATTTGAAGTTTAAAAAAAAGGAAAAAAAAAACAAATGTGAATTACGTGCACTTCAATCAAGATGCTACTGCGGCTGACTGTAGTGTTGATTACCTAGGAACCAACAGAAAACAAGACAAGCATAGTGGAGACAGCTGATTGGTCACATGGGTGTAATGTTCATAGTTTCTCCATCTCCCATTATTCGCATTTACCCTTTTTCAGTCCAAAACCACCTCAAGTAAGCATTAAAACCTTTTAGCTAAGAAAGAGATCTTTATTCAAAATGTCATGCGATACTTCAAAATGCACATTCAAAGTATGAAGCTCAAAATTGATTCAAGTTTTAGGTTAGCATAATGAAAAGTAAGAAAGTGTAATACTCTATGTACAGTTTAATGTCTTAAAGAGCCCCTATTATGCATTATAAAAGGTCATATTTTGTTTTTGGGGGTCTCCAACAGCAGGCTTATATGCATTCAAGGTATGATTCGTTCAGTGATTTGTCCCAAACCCCTCCTTTGCAGGAGGCTAATCTGCGCTGATTGGTCTGATGACCCAGTCTGTTGTGATTGGTCGACTGCGTTCAGTGCGAGACGGAGAGAAACGCTCAGCACGGTTAAGAAGTAGTCAGAGAACAGAGTATATGTGTGAGCCCAATGCAGAATGCATTAAAGCAATGCAGTTAAACACCAGCATGTTCCTCTATTCTTAACCACAACCCCAAGTAATAACGACACACATTCAGTATTAATCCACACAGTGGCAAAAGTTATTTTGAAAATTACTGACCGCGCCACGCGT
The DNA here is from genome assembly GCA_903798125.1 of Danio choprae. Lineage (NCBI taxonomy): Eukaryota > Metazoa > Chordata > Actinopteri > Cypriniformes > Danionidae > Danio > Danio choprae. Next base: position 436,495 of record CAIGQW010054150.1, on the reverse strand, counting down.
GTGAGGAAGAGCTGATGATGGCCTTAGCAACAAACAGCATGACATTGCAAACACAAGCGCATTTAAATCGGTAAAGGAAGAAGCACGCATTGCGTTTTCAACATGGTTTTGGACGCGATATGTGAATAGCCCCAAAAAGATTTAACCTAAGAGATAAAGTACAAGCACTGATCTATAACAGATACGTGATTACAAGCCATGCGGAGCGATTACAAGTTACAACACACATCTAAATACATATTTTGCAAACTACGGAAAACGAGGCAACCATTTTAACCACACTTCACATTGTGTAGGAAGGAGAAACACATACAGGATCTGGAGAAAGAAGAAACTGGTCCATATAAACTGTGTAACAGTTACTGACAAAGTCCCATACATTAGTAGTCTTTAATGATCCTTCCTTTAATAACAAACGGCCAGCGAATCCCGTGCTGCAGGGTAGGTTATTGTATCAATCATCAGAAAAATGACAGGATGTCTGGCCATCTCTCAGTGATAGTAATCTTCATGTCATGATTAATCCCATGATCCTTCACACTCCGCTAGTGTCTGAAGGGAAAGGCGAGTTCACGTTTTATCAGATCCGGCAGTTCATATTTGGCAATGTTCCGTATCGATGTCGATGCGTGCAGGCAAAAGATCCAAACAAAAAAACGAATCATTCATTTGACTCTGAAGTGGGTTGCACACCGGATGCGCCGCTCGGCTATGTGCCGCACCGTGCCACGCAGGGCCATGAATTTTCGAATTCTATACATAGATTTCTATCAGGGTACATACACCGGCGCCGCAAGTCAGCAACTGTCCACGCCGCCCAGCTATGACTCAGGACACTGTTCATATTTCTGCCGTGCCACAGAGCGGCATCTGAATAGTCTCATTTTAAATAACATGCAAATGTGCATGTTTGGTGTGCGATACTTCCAACTGTCATGTGCGCGCAGTGTTGCGGCTCTGAGTGGTGCATCCAATGTGCGACCTCCTTGAGTCAACTAAATAGAATCAATAGTTTTAAACACGGTGCATGGTGCACGTTCAGATTTAAACCTCAGCTGGATGTTTCCATTCACTTAAAGCTGTGTTGCACACTGCATGGGTGGTAATTTTCAAAAACCCATAATAGGGGCTCTTTAAAATGCTCTCATAGTAGAAAGATGACAGGTCTTCTACACTAAAAAATATCTGTAAATTGACAGTTTTCTGTATTTTTGATTCATGTTTTTATTTATTTATGCTTTTTAATTGCATTATGGAACCTTGATTTTTCCTTCAAAAGGTTTTAATGTTAAAAAAAATTGACTTTTATTAACATTTTTAATAGTTTGAAGTAATATTTTGTCTGGGTTGGTGTTGTAAAGTACGGTACAAACCCTGGTAATAAGCTGCCAGTACATTTTCTGTTTTTTTACAAACTTAGTTCTCTATATATTGTTTCTTAAACAATGTCTTGCCTCAAACTACTAAAATGTCAATAAAGGTCACTCACTGCCGAGTTCAACATCAAAAGTGGACAGAGCAGAGATAAAACCAACCTAGGCTCATTCTGAAAACGTACCGCTATATACATTTCCGGAGAACGCCAAATACGTCCCAGGAGCTATGTTTTTTTGCAGTTTTTGTTTTCGCGAATCCACCAGAGGCCACTGAAATCGCTTTTTGAAATCTCGAATTTCTCTCGCGAGTGCCATTCGCACCTGCTGTTCTCTTGTAAATCCACCACTGTCGAATTCGACACAGACTGTCGACTATCTAAATGACTGACTGACTGACCGATCAATTGACCTGCGCACCCACTTCCCTAAACCCAATGACAGTTTTAAAAAGCAATCCAGAAAAAGAAAAGCCCTCACCTGATTTTTAACAATTTTTTTAGATTTTACCATATTCTCACCCTGTTATTTACATGTTTATTTTATTTTTTGGCTTTTGTTTGTTTTTCTTACCGACTTTCTGGAACTGTTCTTCATCAGACTCAAACCCTGTGGTCGTGGTTAACTCTTCTCTCCTCATCTCCAATCTGCTGATGTACATGGTGAGCTACTGGACAAACTGATAACAGCGGAAAATCCATCCATACGGCGGTCAGCTGATAAGCACGTAAAGGAAGGGTGTCATACCACCCCGTAAGATTGGTTTTAAGACTAAATGCAGCCATGCGTACCTCTGGCTACATAATTCGCGATCTCCAGAAATGTATACAGGACTACGTTTTCAGAACGAGCCTATGTTGGATAAAACTCCCATGCAATTCACAATCGTAAGTAAACAAAAAAGTACCTGTAAATGACAAAATAATTTTTTTTTACAGTGTAGTGTTTTTTTCTGAGCTTTACTTTGTAAGACAACCATTAAACTAATGAAAATAGGCAGTAGTTACACAGCAAAACAGCAGAAGCCTGTTAAATAATAAAGACTGCAAGTGTTAAAAGCTTCTTCCAGGACAGCATTTTGAACTAAAGTCCTATTCTTTTCAGAAAGCTCTCCAGAAATCTGCATTAGCGATTACAGTCTTTAACACATCAACCCACTCGAATTCTTCTGGCCAATGATCTGATCTGCCTTTTTTTTCCCCAAAAGTAACACGACTCCACCAGATATTTATTTGATGTGCAGGATTTACTTTTGGAGCAGAATGGGCGAATGGTAGACAAGATTCTGAGAAACGGGAGCTCGGGGCTCTCGCTGGAAAAAGCTTGGAGGAGTTGTGGTTTGAAAGCCTGTTCAAAGGCTCGTCAGGAACCTGTTTTCAGTCCTGAAAGCTGGTTTATCAAGCGCTGTCTGTCTGTCAGTCTAAGTCTCCGCTTCAGATGTCATGCCAAGCACCACCCACGGATCTTGTGGCTAAACGTCTAATGCATATGGCACACTTTCCTGCAAACACTTCACCAGATCGTCTCAAAGTCTTCTTCTGATTGGTTTAAATAGACAGGTTTTCCTGGAGTCGAAGGTGCAACCATTTTAACCAGTCCGCATGGAAATGTTGGCATTATTATTTGCATTCAAGAAGAATCAAGAGTTCTCGTAAACATATACCATTTTGAACTAAATGTTTGAACTGAATATTTTTCTGTATTAGTTATATATTTAATTATATATTGTTTTATATTAGTTATATATTAGTTATTAATACTGCTGAGGAGGCAGCACAGTGGCTCAGTGGTTAGCATGGTTGCCTCACAGCAAGAAGGTCGTTGGTTTGAGTCCCAGCTGTGCCATTTGGCATTTCTGTGTGGAGTTTGCATGTTCTCCTCGTGTTGGCGTGGGTTTCCTCCGGGTGCTCCGGCTTCCCTCACAGTCCAAAGACATGCACTATAAGTGAATTGGATGAACTAAATTGGCCATAGTCTATGAGTGTAAGTGTATGGGTGTTTCTCAGTAGTGGGTTGCGGCTGTAAGAGCAACCGCTGCGCAAAACATATGCCAGAATAGTTGACGGTTCATTCTGCTGTGGCGACCCCTGATAAATAAGCCAAAGGAAAATGAATGAATACTGCTGAAAGTCAAAGTACAAGGCTTTCATTTTACTTAAAGGTCCCGTGAAGTGCTTTAAAATGTGCGTTTTTTTCTTCAATGTTTGACGTAATCTCAACTGAAACACAAAGAGAGGGCGGGACATATAGTAGCTTCTCCCCTTTAAAAAAAACCAGCCAATAGCGTTTTGTTTTTATTACAGCTCTGCCAGTGAGAGTGGTTGAGCTCAAGCGCATCAAAGGAAAAGCAAATGAGAAGCGTCTTGAAGGGGGCTGGGCATGTCAGACACTAGAAAGCGTTTGATTGGTCAAGATTTGATGTGATTGCTGTGATTTGAGGTGATGCGAAAACAAATCATTGATCCAATTAGGCGGAAGTGACAAACTGCAAGCTTTGGATGTTTGTATCAGGTTTATATCCGCTAAATGTGAATTTTGTCAATGTGTTTCAGCATACTGGCTTGCTGAAGACTAACATACTGACACTTACATCTAAAAAAAAAAAAAGCATATTCACAGGCAAAATTAAGGAACAGGCGGTGACACAGTGGTTGGACATTAAGTCTTGTGTTCAGTTCTCCAGAACTGCTTGCTGGAATTAAAAAGTGGCGAGATATTCTCCAAACATTTTATGAAATAAAGTTTGTATTCTCAGATGTGTCATATTGGCATGGCTGTTGGTGAAATGCACACCATTGTACACGGGTGAGTAATAGCATTTCTGGGTGTTTCGTTAAAAAATGTCTTATGAGACATTAATAAGTCAATGATCTACTGCCTGCACACCTGTCTGTTGTTGTGAGGATAACTTTGGTGATGATGAACATTTATGAGTTTTACTTAACACTGAATTATTAAAAGTACGCAAGTTTCAATGCATAAATGCCAACATAATCTCTTGGCAATTCGTAACTTTTTGATTCAGTGGCTAATTCTTATGAATTCATACGATCGCATTCGTACAATTTAGTACGATTTGCTCAGCCCCCAATGACAGTTGGATCTAGGGGTGGGGTTTGGCCTTTTTAAAATCGCACATTTTTGTACGACTGAACACTAAACTGGAAACTGGAAACTACTCCTTCCATTCACAACCCAGTACCCATTCACACACTCATATACACTACGGCCAATTTTGTTTACCCAATTCACCTACAGCGCATGTCTTTGGACTGTGGGCGAAACCGGAGCACCCTGAGGAAACCCACTCCAACACAGGGAGAACATGCAAACTCCACACAGAAATGCCAACTGGCCCAGCCGGGACTCGAACCAGTGACCTTCTTGCTGTGAGGCTACAGTGCTAACCGCTGAGCCACTGTGCTGCCCGGTTTTATAAACTAAGTAACACATAATTTTATAACATTTAAAATATTGCTCACCAACAAAAAAAATAACATTTGCTGTTAATTTACACCTTAGTGGTTCTTCAAAACAGAAACGTCAATGTTTTTTAAAGCATGTATAAGCAAAAAAAAAGAAAATGGTGAAACACTGAGGTCTTAGGAAGTGAAACAATTGATCCAAGATGGTTTACAGCATTATTACCTTTAATAACAAACAGCCCTGAGCCTCACAACAGTCTGGAGTGCAAGATTCTGTTGCACAATGGCATGAATCAAACATTGTGAATCAAAAGTCTTCCCAGTTGAGATTGCATATTTCAACATAATAAATATAACGCTACATTTTTATACTTGTTACTTTATTGCAATGTTTACACAATCCACAAGTAAAATATTGATTAACAATACAACATTTTCTCTCTCTTGTATGTTCATTGTGATTGTGCCGAGGGCCATGTTGCAACATAGGCTCATTCTGAAAACGTAACCCTATATACAGTTCTGGAGATTGCAAATTATGTAGCCAGAGCTATGTATGGCTGCATTTTGTCTTTAAAACGAATGCTACGGGGTGGTATGACACCATTCCTTTACTTGCTTACCAGCAGACCGCTTACCTCCATGTGGACGGCTTTTCTGCTGTTAGCAGTTTGTCCAGTGGCTCGACGTGTACGTCGGCGGACTTGTGACGTGGAGTGGAGTTGACTTGATGATGAGGTTTGAATCTGGTGAAGAACAGTTCCAGAAAGCAGGTAAGACAAAAGCCAAAAAAATAAAATAAACAAGTAAATAACAAGGTGAGAATGTGGTAAAATCTGAGAACGTGGTAAAAAAATCAGGCTGCCTTTTCTTTTTCTGGATTGCTTTTTAAAACTGTCGGTTGGGTTTAGGGAAGTGGGTGAGCGGATCAATCTGTGCTTTTTAAAACACTATTGGTTGGGTTTAGGGAAGGAGGAGGGTGGGTCAGTCAATCGGTCAGTCAGTCAGTCAACAGCGGCCTCTGGGGGATTTACACAAGAACAGCAGGTGCGAATGGCACTCGTGAGAGAAATTTGAGATCTCAAAAAGCACACACAACGGCCTCTGATGGATTCGCGAAAACAAAAACTGCAAAAAAACGTACCTCCTGGGACATATTTGTCGCTCTCCAGAAATGTATATAGGGCTACGTTTTCAGAATGAGCCTGAGTTGTCATTTTCAAAGGATTAAAAGTAATAACATTGTAATTATTGTTCTGTTTCTTTACCTCAATGTTCCAATATGATCTTAGTTTCAGATAATAATCCTGCTGCTAAAAATCGAAATGTTCTACTGAAGAAAAAAAGGTACCTGTGTCTCGGATGGCCTGAAGTTGAGTAAACAAACAGCAAATGTTTAGTTTTGCGCAAACGATTGCTTTAATTTTTATTTTTATTAATCAAAAAAAATTTATTATTAGCTGTAATGCATGGGCAAAAAAATATAACATAAATTTGAAATAATATCACAATGAGAAAATTAGGGCAAATACTCATTTTAAACCATTTCCGTATTTTGTAATTCACAAATGTTTACTGTTTTTTTTTACGGTTATGAATTGCATTATGGGACTTTAATCTCTGCTCTGTGGACTTTTGATGTTGAAAATTCAACTCTACAGTTTAACAAAATTACTTTTATTGACATGTTAGTAGTTTGAAATAATATAATGTATAAGAAGTATTATAGATGGGCAAAAGTAAAAACATGAATCACAAATACAGAAAATTGCTAATTTACATATATTTTTTACATTGTATATTAGATAATGTAATAGTTTCACTATAAAAATGTGGAATTTGTTAAAGTAATGGGACACTGAAGTCTACCTATTCATGGAGGCATTTGCTTTTCTTTCTCTGTTTCTTCCCACTGATCCATTGCTGTACCACCCGAAACATAAAGTCAGTGGGATATCTGTTAAACAATAACAACGAAACTCTCTGCGGCCTCCATTATGCTCTGTTCTTGCCCTGTACCGCAGTCACCAAGTCCATCCAAACAAGAGGTCACATATTTAGCGTGACCATGCTCTGCTGGACTCCACAATGCATCCTGACTGCAGCCAAAACCAAAGCTATTTTCAACCTTATCAATATTTTTCATCTTTGCAGTATTGGGAGGATCAAAGGGTTTTTCCACACATTCTGGTCTGTCTCTGTCTTATCTGCTGATCAGGAAGGCATTACCTCATAAAGGCCATGGAATATCCCATTCTGACCCCAGAATGCTTACATTTCCATACCTTCAATTGATGCATTTTATATACTACAAAAGTTTTTATATGTATTATCATTGTATACTGATACTAAGTTCATCTCATGCTCTCATGTCTTTCCAATCCCTTGAGACATTCATTCATTCTTCATAGACACCAAGGGTCCTGAGATGGGTCCAAAAAGGTCCAAAAAAAGGGACCAAAAACAAGTCAAAAGCAACATAGGCTCATTTTGAAAACGTAGACCTGTATAAATTTCCGAAGATCGCGAATTATGTAGCCAGAGCTACATATGGCTGCATTTTGTCTTTAAAACGAATGCTACGTTGTGGTATGATGCGGTTCCTTTTCTCGCTTAACAGCTGACGGCTTCCCTCAGTATGGACGACTTTTCTGCTGCTACCAGATTGTCCGGTAGCTTGACATGTACGTCAGTGGACTTGGGACAGAGCGGAGTTGACCATGACAATTGGGTTCGAGTCTGGTGAAGAATGGTTCCAGAAAGCAGGTAAGACAAAAACTAAAGCTAAAAAAATAAATAAACAAGTAAATAACGGAGTGAAAATCGTTGTAAAAATCAGCCGAGGGCTGGATTGTTTCTTAAAACACTGCAGTTGGGTTTAGGAAAGGGGGTGCACTGGTCAATTGGTGCTTTTGAAAAGACTATTGGTTGGGTTTAGGGAAGGAGGAGGGTGGGTCAGTCGATTGATCAGTCAGTCACTCATTCAGTTAGTGCAGTCGACAGCACCCTCTGGTGGATTTACGTGAGAACAGCAGGTGTGAATGGCACTCATGGGAGAAATTTGAGGTCTGAAAATGCGTACACAGCGGCCTCTGGTGGATTTGCAAAAACAAAAACTGCAAAAAAAAAAGTAGCTTCTGGGGCACATTTTGCTCTCTCCAGAAATGTATATAGGGGTACGTAATCAGAATGAGCCTGGGTTGGTGAAAGGAGTCCATGCTCAACTGTAATCATATGAAACTCAAAGAACACTTGAACAAAACAAAAAAATCTCTTCTTCTGTACCAGGCAATACAACACTTGCATGTTGCACTTGTACAGGTGCCGTGTCATATAGCCTACTATATGCTTATTGTAGTCAAACGACTTCAAAGAAACGTGAATGATTGATGAATGAATTAATGATTTTGTCAATAACATGAAACTAACTTAAAATAGTTTACCCTTCTATTTTTGGTCATACAGATAAGATATAATTCAAAACTATGCATATTTCACTTTAATTTAACAAATCAAGTTGCCTTTATTACAAGAGTAACATTGTGTCCTAACTACACGCAATAAAAGGTATTTTTTTCATGTTTAAAAGAGTTTTTGTCATAAGCATCTGTGACTGCAGCGTGCAAAATTTCTATTTTAGAAATGCTTTCTATTTCTATGACATTGTGGTAGAACAACAACATAAACTACAATGACAAATATCATCTCAGCTACAGATTATGTGCTTTATTTGGTGTTAAATGTTGCCAATGTGAGTTTAAATACCATTTTACGTGACATTTATTACCATACTACTGAAAGCAGCAGCAGATAGTTCACCTCAGATCATTCATTCATTCATTCATTTTCTTTTTGGTTTAGTCCCTTTATTAATCGGGGGTTGCCACAGCGGAATGAACCACCAACTTATCCAGCATATGTTTTACGCAGCAGATGCCCTTCCAGCCACAACCCATCACTAGGAAACATCCATACACATTCATTCACACACATACACTACGGACAATTTAGCTTATCCAATTCACCTATACCAGATGTCTTTGGACTTGTGGGGGAAACCAGAGCACCTGGAGGAAACCCACGGAAACACGAGGAGAACATGCAAACTCCACACAGCAAATGCCAACTGACCCAGCCGAGACTTGAACCAGCGACCTTCTTGCGATTGTGCTTCTTGCGATTGACACTGTGTCGCCCCTCACCTCAGATTTTGAAAACAAAATAACTAGCAGACGGTTTGAAAATGAAAGTCAGAACTGTGATTCACTTACCAACAACATCAATCCCTCAGTAGCTTATTTATAGACTTGTTTAATATTTATTAAAAGCCTTTACCATTTCATTTGGAGTGCAGTGGCTGGTATTTAAATGTTTCTGTCATGTCACATCACTTTTGGTGCAGACAGCCAAATTGGTTGTCGCTGGAATCTTGGAAACTGTGATTTAGTTTTTTTACTGGACATTAAATCCGATTTACCACCTATAATGATCAGTTAATGAGCTTCAGTCGTCGTTTACTATAATATCAGGAAAATAAACAACCTCAACTTTTTGCATGCAATGCCTGCAAATGAAGATCTAAGGGATTGGAACGACATGAGGGTTAGTAATAACTGAATTTTCATTTTTGGGTGATCCTGGTGGTTCATTCCACTGGGGCGACCCCTGATTAATAAAGGGACTAAGCCGAAAAGATAATGAATGAATGAATGAATAACCCTTTAAAATTGCTAGTGTTCACTTTGGTGTTAGTTTTGCATGTGGAAAGCAAGTCTAGTACTGTCTTCATATTACCCACCCTGCTGCAAAGTATTTATTATTTGAAAAGATATGTTTACAATGTGATGTGTATTCAGGTCATTTTAGTCAAATATGAATATATAAGAAGGGTGGCTCTGTTGGATGCATTGTTGCCTTATAATGAGGTGGTCAAGGCCCTTTTGTATGGAATCTGCATTTTCTCTGCATTTTGTGTGGTTATCTTTTGGATAACAAAGATGCTGAAGTTGCCTAACCCAGAGTATTTTACTGTTTTGGGCAATTAAATATTTCTATTTCTTTTTACAAACACAGATAGCTTTTTTTTGGGCAGTAATGCAAATTACTTTTGTGCATTTTATTGTTTGTGTCATGGCAGGAAACTGTTGGCCAACAATCATCCTCAATTAGTTCCCATGTTTATTGATGCTTCCCCATCAGGAAAGGTTAAGGCTCCAAAACAGTCTAGAGTTCTCTGCTGTATTACATTACACATTAAAGTTGGCTTGAAAGAGAAGTTATGACTGTCTTTTCTGTAATGTATATTCAAGTGAAACAGTCTCATGAATGAGAAGAAATATGGGATGAGAATGTTTTCACAATAGCCTACATACAAAGGGTCAAATAAATATTGAACATGTCACTTTTTTTCTCGTAAATATATTTCTAAAGGTGCTGTTGGCATGAAATTGACAACACAGGCTCATTGGGAAAATGTGCCTAAGGACACATTTTTGAGAACTGAGAAATATGCGCTTGTGGGTCCATATGCCTGCTTGTTTTTCTTTAAATGAATGCTATGGGGCAGTGCTTATTTCTGTATGGACTGCTTTTCCGGCCTGACTGATTTGTGTGGTAGCTCACCATGAATGGTGTCAGACTTAGGACGTGGAGCAAAGCAGACCGGAGTTCGAGTCAGACAGTTCCCAACACCAGGTAAAACGAAACCCAAAAAGAAGTCATGTGATGTTGTAGTAAAAGCATGATGGCTTTTCTTTTTTAGTTTGCTTTTGAAAACACTAAAGGGGGTGAGTGGGTGAGTTGATATCAAGCTAATATATTACAAGCCAACTGGCTTTTCTCTTGGACGTGTGAAAAACTAAAAAAAAAACAGCAGGAAGATGTAGCCCCCCCGGTACTTATTTCTCGGTTCTCAAAAGTGTATCCCTGGGCACATAATTCCAATGAGCTTGGGTTGAGGCCCAGATTTTGGTAAATAAAAAAAATAAAAAAAACAACAACAGTCCATACAAATAAATGAACCGAAAAATAATTATATATATTATATATTATAATTGAGAAATATTTGTTATTTTTAATAACAATGGAATGGCATAAGGAGAAAATGTTTTTTTTTTTTTGTAATGACAGCTTCAAGACGCCTCTTGTATAAAGAATGGAGATCAGGTGTCATTTTTTCCCATACTTAACCAGAGTCTTCAGATTTTGATGGTTCTGTGGGTCTCATCTATAGACTCTGATGTTTAGTTCTTATTTTGTATTGGATTCAAGTCAGGTGAGTGGCTAAACGATTCTAACAGTTTTCTTTTTTTTATGAAACTAATTGTCTAAGAGTTTCCTTGGCTATGTTGGGGTCATTGTCTTCCTGAAATGTCCACCCAGATTTCATCTTCATTATCCAGATAATGTAGGTGTTGGGACTGAACCAGCTAATAATTATTTACATTGACGTGGTGCGTGGTTGCTTTCTAACTACTGACAGATTTCAGCTACTGTCTGGGCTTTCCATGCCTTTTTACACCACGCTTTCTTCATGTGTTTTAATACACATAACACCTAATTACTAACTAACTAGTTTAGTTTTTGTTGTATATGTGGATTACTTTAGTTGTTACCAACATCTGGTAAAAATTTTAAGTCAACAGCACCTTTAAAAATATGTTATTTGGGGGGAAAAAAGGGCGATGTGTACAATACTTATTTTACCAACTATATTTCAAAACAGCATTACATAAAATGAAGGTTTTAACTTCAAAATGAAATGATGGCCTAGAAATTACTGTGAAATATTTGGCAAGTATTTGGAGAATTATGGCAAAAGAAATAGTTTACAAATGATGCAGTTAGTTAATGATGGTTTTCCAGCAGAACTAAACATGATTAGAGCAATGAATAAATGCTATGATTGTGATTACAACCCAAGGAAAATTAGATCAATTTTGAATACTGATTCTGAGTTGGCATCATATGAAGCCCTCACTGGTGCTGCTCTACACAGGTGTCATCTGAAAGTATGAGTATTTAATTATAATAATTAAAAATTAGCTTTGCTGCATCAGCTAATATGTTTTAATTGGTTTTATTTTACAGTTAATTTAGTGCAAGATTGGTGTACTGTAGGAGCTGGAGCTCATTTAAACAGTGGCAGGTTTTTGGCTAATTCACAACTATTTCTGTAATGCCTAATCCATCTCATATTTATGTGGCATGTTTCATTTGGATCTTAACCAAATATGATGTATGATAATACATTTAGTCATAGTAAACTATTTGGTAAAATAATGGTCCATCAGTTAATGTAATGATATATTTACTAATATGAACAAAAAAATACACTTATTACAGTATTCTTTGTTATCATTAGTCAATGAAAATAAAGTTGTTCATTGTTAGTTGACTCTCTGTGCTTTAACTAATGTTAAAAAGCACAACTTATGCATTAATAAATGATCTACTGCAAATAATATTAGTTAAAAAGATAATTAAATCATTCATTCATTTTCTTTTTCGGCTTATTCCCTTTATTAATCTGGGGTCGCCACAGCAGAATGAACTGCCAACTTATCGAGCATATGTTTTATGCAGCGGATGCCCTTCCAGCTGCAACCCATCACTGGGGAACACCCAAACATACCTATTCACACTACGGACAATTTTGCTTACCCAATTCACCTGTACCGCATGTCTTTGGACTTTGGAGCCAAGGCTCGAACCAGCGACCTTCTTGCTGTGAGGCGAGAGCGCTATCCACTGCTCCACCGTGCTGCCCGTTAAAAAGTTAATAAATATTATTGAATATTTATTAATATTAATAAATATTAATAATATTAATACATATTAATAAAACTGTACAAATATTGATCATTATTAGTTCACTCACTTTATTGGCTTATTCCCTGCTGTAATACATTAACATTAACTGATCTACCATCAAGTGTAACCAACGTAAAGTGTAACCAACTATTGTAGCTTTCTTCTAATGATGTAATATTGGTACACATCCCATAAACATCTGCTCATTGTCTTTTTTTTTTTTTTTTACTGAATATTACATTTAATCTAATAGTTTAAGATTGTTATTCATGTTTTCCATTATTGTCATTCAAGAGCACAATAATGTGTCTATCTTTGAACGAACGGTATGTTTTGCCAGTGTTGAAAGTACAAATATTTTGATTATTTTGATCATATGAAGAGATTCTCAGAAAGCAAATATTATTTTAGGCTACAGTCACACCCTTATGTTCCCAGTCTGCTTGAAATTGATGAAATTGATGTATTTCCAGGAGGATTGTTTGTGTTTGTGATACCTACATGAGCAAAGGCCAATATTACATGATATTGCATAGACAATCAGAACTTAGTAGGAAAGTCAAAAAAGAACTTAATCCTGAGATAAAACAGGATCTAGAGTATTTCTTTTTGATGTTTGTGTAGCACAATGCTACATTGCTAAATCAGGCTAAATTATCTTACAAATACTCATTTAGACATGTGGGTAACTAGCTGGACATTATAATACTGTGAGCAACAAAGTTAGCAAACACACACAGGTTATGCCAGTGATCACGGACACTTCTGCTGAGATCATGAAGATGAGTCCCAGTGGAGTACAGCCAGTGTGTGTAAAGTAACAAATTATTAATAGACAAGTTACTGTAATAGAGTAGTTTTTCTTCAGGAATTTACTAAGTAGTTTAAAACAAGGGCGACAGGTGGCGCAGTGGTTAGCACCGTTGCCTCACAACAAGAAGGTTACTGGTTCGAGTCCCAGCTGGGCCAGTTGGCATTTCTGTGTGGAGTTTACATGTTCTCCCTTGTTGACGTGGGTTTTCTTCGGGTGCTCCGGTTTCCCCCAAAGACATGCGCTATAGGTGAATTGAATAAACTAAATTGGCCGCAGTGTGTCTGTGTGTGTGGATGTTTCCCAGTACTGGGTTGCAGCTATAAGGGCATCCACTGTGTAAAACATATCCAGGATAAGTTGACGGTTCATTCCGCTGTGGCAACCCCTGATGAAAAAATGGACTAAGCCGAAGGAAAATTAATGAATGAATGAGTTTAAAACAATGTGTACTTGAGTACACCTTTAGTGCTGGATATATTCTTTTACTGCACTTTTTTTCCTTCAACCTGCAGTCACTATATGTTTATTTTATTTCTTGTTTTATGGTGATTGGCTAAGTGTAATCAATCCTGTGATTTCCATCCAATCAAATGCATACACACACACACACACACACACACACACACACACACACACACAAATCACATCAGCCTAACCTCAAGACATGAATGCTTGTAGAATGCAGCAAAGGCCGACTGTTTAGATTGAATATGACTGATGAGAAGATGAAAGATGCCTACTGTATGATGATTGAAATCACCAAATGACCTTAAACAATAGCCAACTGCATTACAGAATGTTCATTCATTCATTAATTTTCCTTCTGCCTAGTCCCTTATTTGTATTGTACAAATTGCATGCACTCTGTCAGCGCTGCATGAGCTTGGTTGAAAACTGCTCGATGCTCGTAGCTTGTTAGTCAGGGTTCAAAGTGCACAACCTAAGCACTAACATATCGTCACAGCTAGATTTGTGCCTCTAAGGTTACACAGATGTCGCTTCGCATGTAAACGCATCAACCGGTTTCTGTTGGCTTGTTATAGGTGCAAATATTAATGTGTTCTCACTTTAAATTAATCACACATTTTAAATGTAGAGTTCATGAATGAAAATGGATGTAAATTAAAAAAATGTTATTAATATATCAGGTGGAATACATCTCACAGCGTAATACTACTCACTATTCTTGTGTACTTTTAAAAGGGGTACTTATTACTCATACTTTTTGGTAGAATTGACAACAGATGCTTTTACTCTACTTGCACAACATTTTTCTGCATGATTTTTCAGTATTCTTTCTACCACTGAGTACAATCCAGGTAAATGTTAATGTTTTCAGTTTGTCCCAGGATGGGGATGTGATTTAGTGCATATCACAGAGCTTTTATTCATTGTTTTGTGCAACACCAGCATAAGATCCTGTGTCATCATTACCATAGTCTGCAGGGCTACATAGGCTTCTTGAAGTGTGGAAGCTGCCACTGCAGACTGACAACCACACAGTCTGAGTGTAAATGTGTGTGACAATATTTTCTGTTCCTTTCTCTTCTGTCAGGCTTGTTTCTGTTCCTTGTACACAGGACAGGTTTCAGCTCTGTTTGTGTTGGGCCAGGCAAGTTCACAGTTGTCTGTTTCCCATTATTAATATTGATGCGTTGCATTATGACAGAGAACTGCGCTCAGTCTGACAGTCATAACGCTCATGTTAAAGCCGCTGTGAGCAAACGAACGTCTGTCTGCTGTTGTCAGTGTAACTCATATATAGTGACCATATTTATACATTATTGTTTAATAATGCTGAACCAGTATATCTGAACATGTAGCCTGCTATATAATGGTCAAGTTGAGGACATGTCCCTAATGTGATTTTATTTCTATTACAGCACAATGTCTAGCTTTCCAGGGTCTGTCAAGGCCTGAGTTTACTTTTCCCATGTTTTGCTCCATCTTACACATGGTCATCTATGCACAATTTTCAAAGTACACCTCAGAATTGATGGATGAGTTCAACATATGGGCTATTGTTTGCATTCTGTCTTCACTAATGGTGTGTACCGACATTCACAGACCCACTTGAGGACCGAAATAACGATCTTCTTCCATAAGACTCCAGATTCACTGAAAATATGACATGCTTT
Source organism: Danio choprae (assembly GCA_903798125.1). Lineage (NCBI taxonomy): Eukaryota > Metazoa > Chordata > Actinopteri > Cypriniformes > Danionidae > Danio > Danio choprae. The sequence goes on along the minus strand of CAIGQW010054150.1, from coordinate 420,933 downwards.
TTCTAGTGCATAACTGCCCTTCCAGCTGCAACCCATCACTGGGAAACACCCTGGGCGACCCCAGATTAATAAAGGGACTAAGCCAAAATGAAAATGAATGAATGAATGTATATATATATATATATATATATATACACACATAACACAGATAATATATATAACACACATATATTTAGTTATTCACCATATACTTTAATCTAACTTACTGTCAACCAGGTTTTTACTATAGAATTTTTGCAGGTTTTTTGCCATTGAAATCATAGCCATTTTTACAGTGTAGCTTCAACAGGCTCCTCCATCCCTTTTGCTCCACCAGTCGTATTAGCTTCACTCTGACCTGTTGGGTCCTGTTAATATCTCTTTGGAACCACCTGCAGTCTCCATCTTCATTGGCTTTGTGTCTATTTGTATGTTGTCTCTTTTAGTCTTGTCAGCCAAACCACCACCATAGGTTCTGTATCTCAACTCGATCTTCATTTCTGCCTTTCTCCTTGCATTTGCTGTTATCTGTCCCTCACCTTCTTTTTGTCCAGATTCAGATTCTATTTTTTTTCTTGTTGTTTTTCAGAAAAATATTAAAATAAGAAATTTGACATGGGGAGGATTCTAAAATTTGGCTAAACACAGAATGATTCAAGAAGTGTATGTGTGTGTGCGTGTGCGCATGTGAAAGCAAACTCAGATTTACCATTGCTAGAAATATAATTTATAATTGACAGGGTCTACTTGCAGCAATATTGTTTTGTAAGAAACAGGCTTAGCATGCTTGCTTTGTTAGACCATCCATCCCTTCAGACAGTTTGTCTTGTTCAGTTTAATGGCTGCTTCTGACATGTTAGGGACAGGATCTCATTCTTTCACACAGCCAGAGATTTCCTGTATCCTGTGCTTTCATTCCCACACACTGATGTGACGTTCAGCAACACACACACACACACACACACACACACACACACACACACACACACACACACACACACACACACGTATAAACATATTTAGTATATATATATATAGTATATATATACACTCACCGGCCACTTTATTAGGTACACCTTACTAGTGGACCCTCTTTTGCTTTCAGAACTGCCTTAATCCTTCGTGGCATAGATTCAACAAGGTACTGGAAATATTCCTCAGAGATTTTGTTCCATATTGACATGATAGCATCACGCAGTTGCTGCATATTTGTCGGCTGCACATCCATGATGCGAATCTCCCGTTCCACTACATCCCAAAGGTGCTCTATTGGATTGAGATCTGGTGAGTGTGGTGGCCATATCAGTACAGTGAACTCATTGTCATGTTTAAGAAATCAGTTTGAGATGATTCGTGCTAAGTATGACATGGCGCTTTATCCTGCTGGATGATGGGTACACTGTGGTCATAAAGGGATGGACATGGTCAGCAACAATACCCAGGTAGGCTGTGGCTTTGACACGATGCTTAATTGGTACTAATGGGCCCAAAGTATGCAAAGAAAATACCCCCCCACACCATTACACCACCACCACCACCAGCCTGAACCGTTGATATAAGGCAGGATGGATCCATGCTTTCATGTTGTTGACTCCAAATTCTGACCCTACCATCCGAATGTTGCAGCAGAAATCGAGACTCATCAGACCAGGCAGCATATTTCCAATCTTCTATTGTCCAATTTTGGTGATCCTGTGCAAATTGTAGCCTCAGTTTCTTGTTCTTAGCTGACAGGAGTGGCACCCGGTGTGGTCTTCTGCTGCTGTAGCCCGTCTGCCTCAACATTCAACATGTTGTGTGTTCAGAGATGCTCTTCTCCATACCTTGGTTGTAACAAGTGGTTATTTGAGTTACTGTTGCTTTTCTATAAGGCAATAAGGCATTTGTGCCCACAGAACTGCCACTCACTGGATATTTTCTCTTTTTCGACCCATTCTCTGTAAACCCTAGAAATGATTGTGCGTGAACATCCCAGTAGATCAGCAGTTTTTGAAATACTCTGAACAGCCTGTCTGGCACCAACAACCATGCCATGTTCAAAGTCACTTAAAAGCAGATCGTCTTGACCATATCTACATGCCTAAATGCTTTGAGCTGCTGCCATGTGATTGGCTGATTAGAAATTTGCATTAACGAGCAGTTGGACAGGTGTACCTAATAAAGTGGGCAGTGAGTAGATATATATGTATGCAGTGCTCAGTATAAATAAGTACAAACAGATCTCTCTTTTAAATTACTATTTTCTACAGGATGCTTAAAAAAATACCTTTGTGTGTATACATTAGATTAGTCAGAAACAAAGCCGAAATTGCACTGCAAAAAAATGCTTTTCTTACTTAGATTTTTTGTCTTGTTTCTAGTCCAAATATCTAAATATTCTTGTATCAAGAAGAATTTTCTAGGCAAGCAAAACATATTGTCTTATTTTCAGAAATAATATGCCAATGAGCTTTTCCTTAAAAACAAGCAAAATAATCTGCCAGTGGGGTGAGCAAAATAATCTTGTTTTTCCTTTTGACATAAGATTATTTTGCTCACCCCATTGGCAGATTATTTTGCTTCTTTTAAGAAAAAACTCACTTAATTTTGGCATATTATTTCTTAAAACAAGACTATATGTTTTGCTTGTCTAGAATTTTTTTCTTGATTTAAGAATTTTTTAGATATTTGGAAAATATTTTTTGCAGTGTGGAACTAATATAACACACTATTTTACAACCCAATATAATATGTTGGGGAAAAATATTAAATAAACATATTATTTAAAAAATAATAACTTTTATAACATTTTAATATACAGGAAAAGTCAAGAGAAACATGAAAAATATAAATCTTTGTTTTATCTTCTGATTTCACCTTCATTATCCTGATAATGTAGGTGTTGGGAATGAAGCAGCTCATATTCAATTACCTTGATGAGGGGCAGGGTGACGGCACAGTGTGGTTAGCATTGTCATCTCACAGCAAGATGTTTGCTGGTTCGAGTCCCGGCTGGGCCAGGTGGAATTCCTGTGAGGAGTTTGATTGTTCTCCCTGTGTTCGTATGGGTTTCCTCTGTGTGCTCCGGTTTCCCCCACAGTCCAAAGACATGTGGTATAGGTGATCTGGATAAACTAAATTGGCTGTGGTCTATGATTGTGTGTGTGAATGAGAGAGTGTATGGGTGTTTCCCAGTGCTGGGGTTTAGGAGATAGTGTACTCTAAGTGCTGGGTGAGTGAGTGAGTGAGTGAGTGAGTGAGTGAGTGAGTGAGTGAGTG
>CAIGQW010054150.1:383568-417686 GCA_903798125.1 Danio choprae | reverse complement strand
GAGTGAGTGAGTGAGTGAGTGAGTGAGTGAGTGAGTGAGTGAGTGAGCGAGTAAGGGGCAGGGTTGCTTTCTAACTACTGAGATATGTCAGCTGCTGTCTGGGCGTTACATGTCTTTTTACACCTCACTTTCTTCATGTGTTCAATACTTTTCCCTGTGTCATTTCATTTTATTGCCCATAACTTAACAACTAAACAAATCATTTGTGTTTTCTTTGTATTTATAGGAATACTTTGGTGGCGGTTCATTTACCCGCTATATATATTTAGGGCTGAATTGTCCTCACTTATACAGTGAGATATCAAAACGACTCACTAGTAAGGACATTTCACTGGTCATAACTAATAAAAAATATTTATAAATTGGCCAGAACACACTTTCATTAGTATCTATTGTTTTGTTTTTTCTGTGAGGGTTGGGTTTAGGGGTAGGGTTAGGCCAAAGTCAGTATCATTAACCTGATAAGTAGAAAATGAAAGTTTGTGTGTGTGTTTGTGCATGCATGCATATTTTACATGTTAATATGTTTTTTTCTCTGGATTAAACTGAGTTTAACCTAAAATATGATGCTTCGAAATGATCATAAAGAGATCAAAAGGTAAATCCATATGAATCAAGCTGTTTAATCCAAGTCCTCTGAAGAGACATAATCTCTTTCAGTGAACCATTCCTGCTTTGCACACCAGAACAGACCTGTTTAAGTAAAAGTGAGAATTTTCATGTCGTTGTGTTAGTGCATGTCCTTTGTTTTTCTATATACTTGAAAAGAGTCATTGAATGACAACAGACCAGGAACAGCAGCCAAAACTGACTGATTCTGACTGTGGCCTTAACCTTGCTTCTCCTCCTAGACAAATGAAGAAATAAAGAAGATGAGGGAGAACCTTTAGGATGTCTTCATCTGCTTCCCACCACTGGCAGAGGAAATGAAAATGATTTCTACAGATGTGCTCCCATTCATGGCCAAGAGGGGATTAGAGAGAACATCAGACATTGTTTCTATGTATTGTTTGACTTTAAAGTCATGCGCAAAATGGGATTAAAACAAAACAAAAAAATGCAGATAAATAACCTTCAGTAGCCCCCTCCCGCCAGAAAACTAAACCAGCTTCAAACAGCTACCATGTTCCCGACAGCGTCCCACTGCTATCACCTCAAAGGCTATTCCAGGACAAAATTCAAGTTTATTTTCTTCAAATCTCCCATTTCTAACAAGATCCTCTTAAAAGCCCATAACAAGGAGCTGAATTGTTGCTCTCTTCATCTGGAGGGGTGTAAGACACCATGTCTAACTTCAAAGTCCATCTTAACGCTACACTTTAATTGTATCTTCTCTGACACCCTGCATGCCATCTGATTCTGCTGACTTCACTTACTGCACTTACACTAACAGTTCTTTCTCTTTTTGGCTTGAGTCATTCGTTCTTTTGAGCCATGCACACTCAAACTTATTGTAGCGTTTAGATTTATTTCATATCAATTTTCATTAGTTTTCAAAGTGCGCATTTTTTACATTTTTTAGGCGCTTCCGTTTAAACACCCAATATGCGAATCTTTAAAAATAGCGATGTCATGCTATTGTGTAGTATGTGTTAGGTATGCAGATTTCATTAGTGGGGCATCAGATTATGCTTTCATTAGTGGTGTATGACAGAGGAATTGTTTTGAATTCATGAAGCTGTATGATTTCCATTGCAATCTAATTCTGTTATCAAGCATGTGTCATAATGATGTGTGCATTCATTTTAAACATTCCTTATCTTTAGTGAGAGTAAAACAATTTTACCCCAAATTTTATTGAATGAAGATTTTTTATTACTGATAAAAATATGATATACAGTAGATAAATCAAACAATTGTTACATTATTCAATATATGCCTCCCCAAGATGTAAATGTTTCTGGACCAATTATTTTGACAGTAATCAATTGAAGAGAGCATAGTTATTACCTAAAATGTTTTGCATGTATAATAAAATAAGAGAGATACATTTTAAGGCTAGCATAATGTATATCTGGGCTCAGCGGTTTGCACTGTTGTCTCACAGCAAGAAGGTTGCTGGTTCGAGTCCTGGCTGAACCAGTTGGCATTTCTGTGTAAAGTTTGCATGTTCTCCCCATGCTCGTGTGGTTTGACTCCGGGTGCTCCGGTTTCCTCCACAGTCCAAAGACATGTGCTTTAGATGAATTGAATAAACTTAATTGGCTGTAGTGTATGTGTGTGAATGAGTGTGTATGGATGTTTGCCAATACTAGGTTGCAGTTGGAAGGGCATCCGCTGTGTAAAACATATGCTTGATAAGTTGGCGATTCATTCCACTGTGACAACCCCTGATGAATAAAGGAACTAAGTTAAATGAAAAGGAATGAATAATGTATATCTAACAACTCCCATTTGGCTAATAGTTTTTTTATATTTAATTTGTTTACTTTTTGAAACATACTGGAAGAAACCCTATTTCATTTATTCTGTTACTGCAATTAGATAAAAAAAGAAAATGTATTTAGTGTCCTTGATTAAATCAATTTTAAAGGCAAGCACAAACAAACATACACAACAATAGTGGAGTACATGGTAAAGTTATTCCTGGGAAAGAGTTTGCTAACACTTTAGCAAAGTGTGGAGGCATCATACACACGTGGCAAATTCTAAATACACATAGCACCGATGGCATTTCTAATCATAACTTTCCTACAGGTACTGTTTTATCTTTGACAGCACCAACTACTGGCTTGGCATATGTAATGCAGCGTTTTAGGCTTTTTCGTGGATATGTATAAAGGTGAATCATTTTGAAAATGTTGTCGTGTAAGCGGAGCCTCAGAGATTTCCTTTCATAATTTTGTTGCTATGTGTAGTTTAGCAAATTGTGCCACATCACTTGAATAGATTTGAACACAAATCAATGTAAATATGGCTAAATTAATATTTGGAAATCTGTGAAAACATAAAGCAATGCAATGACTTTAGAGGACTTCTAATCACGGTGCGAATTATACATTGACAATTGGGGGAGTCAAGTTTTTCGATTATGTTCGGTAATATGCCTCAGTGAACCAAATTTATATATTTAATTCAATTACATCTAATTTATTCATCAAACTTGTTATTATGTTTTCAGTGTTTTGAGGGATATTGAGTGGTTCTCAATGACATTTGTTATTTTAAATAAATCCATTAATGGTTGATCATGAGAGACTGCAGGCATTTTTTTTTACTGTTTAACTTCCATGTGCAAGCAAGTGTATAATAAAATACAAACTATGCATCTAGTTTTATGGACACCTACAGTACAAATGCCTATTTTACAAGAAACATGTTTTGTGAACACTTACGCTGTCTGTTGGTGCTGAATTAATATTTTTTGGCGAATACATGCATTCACAGTGGTATGGACCATTACAGGGGTGGTGAAATGTATATTAAAGTTATTCAATCATTATTTTCTTTTCAGCTTAGTCCCTTTATTAATCTGGGGTCGCCACAGCAGAATGAACTGGCAACTTATCCAGCATATGTTTTACGCAGTGGATGCCCTTCCAGCTGCAACCCATCACTGGGAAACATCCATACACATTCATACTCATTCACACACATACACTACGGACAATTTAGCTCACCCAATTCACCTATAGCGCATGTCTTTGAACTGTGGGAGAAACCGGAGCACCCGGAGGAAACCTACACAAACATGGGGAGAATATGCAAACTCCACACAGAAATGCCAAATGACCCAGCCGAGGCTCGAACCAGCGACCTTCTTGCTGTGAGGTGATTGTGCTACCCACTGTGCCACCGTGACGCCCATATTAAAGTTATCTATTATTTTAATTATTCATTCATTCATTTTCTTTTTGGCTTAGTCACTTTATTAATCTGGGGTTGCCACAGCGGAATGAACTACCAACTTATCCAGTATATGTTTTACGCAGCGGATGCCCTTCCAGCTGCAACCCATCACTGGGAAACATCCATACACACTCATTCACACACATACACTATGGACAATTTAGCCTACCCAATTCACCTGTACTGCATGTTTTTGGAATTGTGGGGGAAACCGGAGCACCCGGAGGAAACCCACACGAACACGGGGAGAACATGTAAACTCCACACAGAAATGCCAGCTGACCCAGCCGGGGTTCGAACCAGTGACCTTCTTGCTGTGAGGCGATTGTGCTACCCACTGCGCCACCGTGCTGCCCTCTATTTTAATTATTAATATTATTTAAGATACATATCAGAGCAAACTATTTCTTAACTATTAAAGAGCAGTTTACATCTTGTTTTGATGTCCTTCAGAGGGGATCAAGCATTAATTAGGGGGGTCTGACCCCTCCCAACCCCTCCTGTAATTCGCACCCTGCTTGTAATATTATATAAACAGTTATTGTGATGTTAGGGCACTTTTATATTTCTTTTTTACAGATGTTTTAATTGCACAAAAAATCTTGGAAATTCTGCATAATATCTAATTTTTGGAAAAACATGAGTAAATGTCGACAGAAGTGTATCTTCTGATTGTGCTGTACCTTTAACGGTATTGTCTTGTTTATTTGCCTACGCCATCATTTCCTCCCAAGGCATGGTCATTGCTCTGTGTATAACATGCAAATCATGATCTGTTTCATTTTCCTTTGCCTCCTTGTGTCTGCTCCCCCTCCTCCCCCTCCTGCACACACTCACATCAGACATTCACAAAGTGGACATTCACACTTCACTCCTGGTGGACGTCTGTGATAATTGCCATAAGCCTCCTACTTGCTTTCATTTTCCATTGTTCTCCCTAAAGTCTTTGCTCTGGCTTGTGATAAAGGGATAATCACTTCAAAGCAAACTGCTGAGAGTTTAGCCCTGAGCTGAAAGAGCAGGCAGACAATACAGTCATTGAGAGCAGTTACTGATCACAGCGTTCATCGTGGAGCAGCAGACGCTCTCAGACGCACTTACTTTAGCCATGCAGTTCAAAATGAATGCTCAGCAAACAGGAATAAAAAAGTGCTTTGGCTGTTAGCCATCAACTTTATAAGGTACTTATAAGGTATTTATAAAACAAGCATACAAAATTGGTGTTTGTTAGTTTTTGGCCATTTTTAGTTCTTAAGCATAATTCACTGTGTCTGATAAGTAGGTAATTGCACACTAAACTAAACAGTTGATATGTGTTAATCTCTGTGAGTCTGTAAATGGTCCCTCATGGATGGTTATGCCTGGACATTGACATACTCTAATCAGAATTAGATATTTGTGTCTCGTTTGTGAACTATTTACTACAGATAAAACATTTAAGCGATGTGAAAGACTGCCTGTGACGATAGAAGGTATTGAGCGAAGCTGCTCTAAAATGCTTAAAATCCATTTTCAAAATGTACTTTATGTTCTGCTCACCATAGTATGACGGCAATGTATACAGAGCTTCACATCTGCTCTTTAAATTCATCTCATTTAGCACTAATGCATGTATTTTATAATATCCTGCTCCTTAAAGTGAATGTAGAACATCAAAGGAAGCGCTCAAGCCTTTGAAGTATCATGAGTGGAATCAGTGGAACGTCCTCCCTCACTAGTTCAAAATGCAGGACAAGCTTTTCTGGTAGTTTTACTTTTTTAGTTGAGACGGACTTTTAACTACGCTGCTACTGTAAAGTAACCTACTTGAAACTTTTGTGCTGTTTCAACTAACCTTTATCAGGTCTGAAAGGGGACGTTCATCGGACAATTAATTTTGTTTATTTATATATGTTGAAGTCAGAATTATTAACCATCCTGAATGATTAGCCCCTGTGTATATATATTTCCCCCAATTTCTGTTTAATGAAGAGTAGATTTATCCAACACATTTCGAAACATAAAAGTTTTAATACCTAATGTCTAATAACTGATTTCTTTTATCTTTGCCATGATGACAGTACATAATATTTTACAAGATATTTTTCAAGATACTAGTATTCAGCTTAAAGTGTTATTTACAGGCTTAACTAGGTTAATTATACTAACTAGGGTAATTAGGCAAGTCGTTGTATAATGATGGTTTGTTCTGTAGACAATCAAAAAATATATATTGCTTTAAGGGGGGTAATAATTTTGACCTTAAAATGGAATTAAAAACTGCTTTTGTTCAAGCTGAAAAAAAAAATTGCAATGAGTTTATTTTTATTATTAGTTCAGTGAATTAGTTCAGTTTCTTGTGTTTTCCATTTATTTACACATTTGGGTAGCATTTTGGGGAATTGATCTGTGCTCTGTCAACATATTATGAGCAACTCAGACAATATATTTCATAAATAATATTTTCAAACAATATATTTCAAACTGCTGATATAACTAAAACTTTATTTTTATTTATTTATTTATTTTAGGCAACTTTATGATATAGAACTAGGGGAAAAAATAGCCATATGTTAAAGTTTTAAATATAAAACTGTGGCCTATTGTCATTTATTAGACAAATAACAAACTGGCCAGCACATTCAACTTTCCAAATTTAGCCATTTGAATAATAAAAACAAAAATAAATATAATACTAATAATGTAGAGCTTCACGATTTTTGTAGCGTCTCTTTTTAAAAAAAGAGCATTTGACAATTCATGGATAACAACAATAGCCTAATAAGAATTAATATGGGCCGCTTTTGGTGCTTTACAACTTTTTATTGGTCTTTTTTTTCAAGAATAAGGTCCAAGGTCCTTTAGCTAAGATTTTGAATAAAAGTTACTTATAAAATGTTTTCTCTATAACAACAATATAGTGAAAGCATCAGATTCTTACTTGCATCAGATTCTGTTTGGTCTTAAAGCCTTTTTCTATGGATTATTTTGATAACTTATGATGGCATAACAGTCAAAATGGGACAAATACTGGATTGTGTGTGTGTATGTGTGGGGGGGGGGGGTCTTTCGAACCCCGAACCCCCCCTGGCTACAGGCCTGTTTTAGGGTGTATAAATAATATTTTAATTAAATGCTGATGTTTTTTTTTAAACCCGAAGTAATTTAGGAGAGCTCATAAAGGCCGGTTGGGGGGTTTTAGATTGCAAACTTGTCAGGTCTATTATTTGTGAATGATGGCGATGAATGGGTTAACGGTGCACGTGGTGATGAAGGGGTTAACAGCGAGTCCTCAGAGGAAAAAGCGGCCTGTGTCTTTAAAGTTTCTGTAGCAACAGCAGGATCGCGGCGCTGCAGATCACTTACTCCTGACGCTCCACAGCTCGAGGGGAGTCGGCTCAAGATCTTTCTGCTTTGATAAGGTCCTTGTGCTTCAGTTGAAACTTTTGCCTCACGGACTTTAGCTAACGGACTTTTCGCTGCAACTCACGATGAGCGTTGAGATTAGAAGGATTGATAGGGTTTATAGCAAAAGGATTGTGTGCGTTTAGAGATTTTTTCCAGCGGTCTGTGTTGTTTTTAAGCGGGAATGCGAGAAATAGTGTTTTATGTATCTGTCGGGACCGTGCGGTCGGCTGCGCTCTTTGATGTCCGCTCTTAAACCCTGAGCTCAGTCCACACTGGAATAAGAGACCAGAGCACATTCAACACACTATACAGGGATCCAGTGTGTTCTTTACGGGAGGAAGAGTACGTTTAAAAGCTCAGATCTGCGTTTGACACTAAACAACATCAGAGAACAGAAGGACGTGCAGAATTGGATATATTGTGGATTATTTTTTTGTTCGGTTGGAAGATCGGGACTTTATGGACTGAACTCATGGATGGATGGTGAGTTAGCTGTGTGTGTGTGTGTGTGTGTGTGTGTGTGTGTGTGTGTGTGTGTGTTCGTTCTCCCAGCGCTGGCCCCATGCTATTGCTTTGATGTGCTGTTTACCGACTTTGAAGTCATGTGTCGCTGTGAAATGAAGTATTTCTGATAGACGTTACAATAAAAAGCATGTTTTCGGTTTGGCCTTTTATCGTCTTGTTTTGAGGTTAGATTAGTGTCTCTTGACTATGTTTAAAGAGTGTTCATGATGGTGTTATGGGACTTCAACCCCTGTGATCTCATACGTTATTTTTTTTTCTTGAAAGGTTTGAAGTTGCATGAATGCATTATTATTTTGTCTTATTGGTCGCGTAAATCTAATTGTATTTGATCACTCTTCATATCTGTAAGGGAGACTTTTTAAACTAAACCAATCGTTCAGAGAGGTGTCTTAATGCGTCTTTTAGGCTTTTCGATCCCGTTTCTTTTATGATGCATTTAAGACGCTTTGTCATAAATGAAACTTTGTACTTCATAGTCATTGATACTATAATTGTTTGATGTTTTAATAAACATGTCGCGATTGCTGTTTCTGTTGAGAGCCAGTCAATCTGAGCTGTTATTGATTGCTTCTATACTGTACATATATACTGTAAGTTAGACTGATATTGATTAAATAAGTTTCAGTTACTTTAATAACAATACGATTTCAAGAATCGACGACATATGTATCTACATAGTTGAACATTGCGAACAGTGGAGTACGCTTCTATTTTCGCCTGTGTCGCCTTTTTAAAACTCGCTTTGTGAGTTTCTTGTCGTCTTTTTAAACTGTTAAGCCTATTTACATTTGTACAACCGAGAATCACAATTAATACAAAATCTAAAACTCAGAACTCATCTGTTAAACTCGGGTTACTTTGATGTATTTTTTTCCCTCGTTTTCCCCCTTTTATCATTACATCACCGGGAGGTGGTTTAGAAGGTATTCGAGAATAATTTATCGTTTTGAAAGTTTGAAAAAAAAAAAAATCTACTATTCAACCTACGTTGAATTTAAATAAGGTCGCTTCGATTGCATTCGACGAAGCCGATTGTACACCGCAAGCGCGCACAAAGTAGACGTACGTGTCTGAAGTGACTCTTTTGAAGTTTTGGGGCGGATCTGGTTTTGATGAGATCAATACTTTGTGTTTCAGAGAGAAGCTCCCCTGCTGATTTAAGAGAGAGAGGAGATTACAGCTGAGCTTCACACTGAAGGCTTTGCTGCTGGAGCTGCAAGAGCCATGAATAGGACACTAACAGATCCTATGGTCAGTAGCTTCAGAGAAGATGACCCACGTCCACCGGTCCCAGGGGAAGAGGGTGAGACGACATGCCACCATCCCAGCAAACTGGCCATGATGAGACCAAAGGATCCTGTGAAGACCATTATGGCTGATCTTCGTTGTTCCACAGCCAGGAGGGATGACGATGGACTTGGGGAACCTGAGGGCAGTGCCTCCCCGGACTCCCCTCTTGCCCGGTGGACCAAATCGTTGCATTTTCTTCTCGGGGACCAGGATGGGGCTCAACTTTTCCGGGCATATCTTGAACGTGAGAAATGTGTGGACACTTTAGATTTTTGGTTTGCCTGCAATGGTTTCAGACAAATGGACCTCAAGGATACCAAAACGCACAGAGTTGCCAAAGCCATTTACAAGCGGTATATTGAGAACAACAGCATTGTGGCCAAGCAGCTTAAACCTGCCACTAAGACCTTTATTAGGGATAATATTAAGCGTCAGCAGATTGACTCCGCAATGTTTGATCAGGCTCAAATGGAGATCCAGACGGCTATGGAGGAGAATGCCTATCAGATGTTTTTGACCTCAGACATATACCTTGAGTATGTCAGAACTGGGTGCGAGAACCCCAGTCATGTGAATCCCAATGGTCTAGGAGGTCTAAAGCTGGTGTGCGGATACTTGCCAACTCTAAATGAAGAAGAAGAATGGAGTTGTAACGACTTTAAAGCCAAAGCTTTGGCCACTGTAGTGGGTCTGTCTGCCAAAACACTACGGTCACCTCCTCTTCGTGCAGTGGAAGCACTGGAGAAAGGCTACAGGTAAGACATCAAAAAATCTTTATCACCCACTGTATGCTGTACTCCATTATTTCAAAAACTTAACGCCGTTTTTTTACTGCTGCATGATTTGTACTGCTTCATGTAACACCGAATAGGGTGTAGCCATAGTGATCTAAAGATCTGGCATGGAAAGTAGTAGGTTGAACGATCACAAAGATTGTTTGATCTGTGAGCCATCACTGTTTGTGTCCTTGAGCAAGACACTGCTCCAGAATGATTAATTCTCTGTGAGTGTAATGCAAGTCACTTTGGATAATTAATGAATGAATGACAAATTAATATGTTTGTAATGAGTTTTCAAGTGTATTATTACCATTTCATGTAACTATTGCTCATGCAATCTTGCATTAAACATGAGAGGCCCTTTTTCTCGTTAGTTTGGGGAGGTTTGCTCTCACCTGGCTTGCATTACGCAGAGAGAGAAGGGAGAAAAAAACATCAATAGAGCAGCTCTTCCTTTCATGTAAATATTGTCTAGCACCAGGCCCTCTGCTGGCTCCACACAGTTTCCTCTGCTTTGAAATTCTTCTTCAGTTAGAGGATCATCTTCAAGGATCAAGGCTAGTTCACAATACAGAATTGGTTTCAGTCATCAAACGGATAAAACAAGTGGCACACATCAAAAAAGTTACTGATCCAAAAATGAAACTTTTGTTGTTGCATTGCCGTGAACAACACAAAGTATTTCAAATAATTTAGCTTATTTTGATTTAAAAGTAGTGTGTAGTCCCACTTTCTTACTGTAGTAAGTAATGCTTGTATGACATCTTTAGATGTCTTTATGAGCGGTTTGGTTATTTTAAAAGGTTTATTGTCTGGGTTTAACAAAACAAAAGAATTTGGCTTGATGAATTAGTACCTGTCACAGCTCTTGAGGTTGTAAATGAGGTGACCCATCAAAGTGTGGTGCCAGACAAATGTTTATCTGTTTCAAAGACAGCCCATTGGGAGGGTGATCTTGAAGAAGGTGACAGAATGTTTCATCTCTGCTTATCTTTGTCGGGTTGTTTATGTAGGAGATGATTAAGAACCAGACGAAAGTAAGCAAAGTCTCTCTTTTTTGATGTTATTCCCTGATTTCCTTTTGAAGAATGTTCCTTGAGCAGTCTGTTTTTCCTCTCTCCCGGGGCATTTTTTGTTCCTCTGAAGCATGTGGAACTTATTTCTCTCCCTTTCTGTGTTTCTGAATCGAGTTATTCACAAAACAACACGCAGCAGCGGTTCCTCTGTGAGTCACAGAGACCGTGGCCTTCATCTTCTCCGATTCTTATTTACCGCCGTTCTCCTCTGATTTAAGCTGCCTCTCTTCGCACTTTCATCTAGGAAAAAACCCCGACGGATGGAGAATAAGTACACTTTTTGAGCAGGCGGAAAAGAAGGACAGAGGGGGGGCGAGGCACCTCATGAAAGAAAGCATGAATGAGGGGGTGAGCAAGGGAAGAATGTGAACCCAGCTGTGCTAAATACCTGACTCTGAGCGAGAGCTTCCAAAGGTCAGGTTTGAGTTGGGGCCGTAGGCTATAGTCCTGCTGGGTCTCCCCTCACAGCTCTGCTGGCAGTAGGCATTCTCATAAAGAGAGGCCCTCCTTCCCCCCGCTTCTCTTCTTTCTTTCCGCTCTCTCATGTTCATTCTTTCTCTCTCTCTCTCTCTTTCGGCCCAGCTCAGGTTCTCTACCTCCTCCTCCTCTTCCAGTGGAGCAGGAATGTGTCACAGCAGGAGAGAGGGGTATGGAGAGTGAGAGAGATTGGAGGGAGGGAGGGGCGGCCTGGGTGGGTATGTGGAGGAGGTGCCCTAGCAGAGGAAAGAGCACAAGAGAAGGAATGACATGAAACAAGAAAGTTTGGAAGGGGGAGGTAAACTAAGGAATGGGGTGCCTGCCCCAGACAAAAGGCCCCAGATATGCTCCACTGAGGGGAAGTGGCATTGGCAATTCACACAGATGTGCTGCTCACTTAACTTTCCCCCTGATCAGCCCTCACCGGGCTGCCCCGGGGGGGAGGTGGGGCAAGGGAGATGAAAGGGAAGAAGAGAGAGAAGACAAACTAAGTTCCTCCCCCACCATGTTGAAAAAAGGCTTTTATAGTCTTAGTATAAAATAGTTGGACCCTTTTTACAAACATAAGGGAAACCATGGTGGTGTGTGTATTGCATCATATCTTTGCATCATAACTAATATTGCAAAGATTTTGTAACATTTTTATTTATTAAAGGGATAGTTCACCCGAACTGAAAATTCTGTCATTTACTTACTTTTGTTCCAAACCTCTATTAGATTCTTAATTCTGTTGAACATAAAAGAAGATATTTTGAAGAACGCTGGAAACCTGTTACCATTGACCTCATGTAGAATTCAATGGTTACATGTTTTCAGTTTACTTTATCTATGTTCAACAGCGTAATGAAACTCATAAAGGTTTGGAACCACTTGAGGGTGAGTAAATAACAAGTACAAATTTGTTTTTGGGTGAACTATTTCTTTGTCTGATCTGCAATTGAGTTTAGAATCTTTGCAGGTACACACTTTTTGCATTACTGTGGTAGTAACAAACATCAGTGCACACCATAGCAAACAAATTGTCTTTAGATGCCTGTCTCATTAACTTGATCTTCAAACTGTTGTTCTCCAGTGACTGTAGTATACCTAAAAAGAAAAACAGTTTTGTAGTCTGTATTGACTACCATAGCTTCATTGGTGGCCAAGCTGAGAATGCAGCAGAACATGTTTCAGAAAGATACATTTTGAGGCCTTGCAGGTTCAGTCCTCTTTGACACACCTGTCATATTAACTACTTTTTGGTGTGTGATTTATTGAACATTATCATATCATATTAAAAAAAAATTATGAATAACATTATTGTCATTTTAAGACCATTTCTATGCCACTGTTATAGTACATTCTACTAGAGAACAACTAGCTTTTAATTCTCAAGAACATGGAACCAATTTAAGGCTAGGAGGGCTCAAATATATGCATATAATTGATCAAAAATGTTTTTAAAAATTGTCTAAAGACAAGAATGGCTATTGTTCAATAGTTTTAGGCTTTGATGAATGGTTTGATCCACACACGCATATATGTATGTACATATATGCTTGTACTTATGAAAAGGTTATTGGTGAGAAATAGCAAATGAGTGATCCCCTGCAGCCAATTAGTGGCTTCATTTTTATTCATTCATTCATTCATTTTCATTTCGGCTTAGTCCCTTTATTAATCTGGGGTCGCCACAGCGGAAAGAACTGCCAACTTATCCAGCATATGTTTTACGCAGCGGATGCCCTTCCAGCTGCAACCCATCTCTGGGAAACATCCATACACACCCATTCACACTTATACACTACGGACAATTTAGTCTACCCAATTCACCTGTACCGCATGTCTTTGGACTTGTGGGGGAAACCGGAGCACCCGGAGGAAACCCACGCCAACACAGGGAGAACATGCAAACTCCACACAGAAACGCCAACTAACCCAGCCGAGGCTCGAACCAGCGACCTTCTTGCTGTGAGGCGAACGTGCTACCCACTGCGCCACTGTGAGGCCCGGCTTCATTTTTAAATTATATATTATTTTTTTGCTCCAAATGTCTTTATTTTCCAGAAGATGCTGCAGTAAACCACTAATTCTAATCATACCACTTTTCTCATGTAGATGGGGTTAATCTTTTGTTGTTTAATGTCTGCATGACAGTTTATAAATTGAATAACATTTGTGAGTGTTCATCATTTTATGTTGTAAACTGATTCTTTTGGACTCTTTCCTTCACTGTAGCTGTAGTTGTCAGGAATACACTAAATAACTGTTGCTTTCTGCTCTGTGTGGAGGAGCTGCCTGACACCAGGTTCACACCTGGCTACTAACAGAAGACAATATGACAGAAGCAGCTCAGTTAGTTACATTTGGTGGTAATTTTTTTAATTAACATGAAGGTCCTTATATTGCATAATAAAATGGGGATTAATCTATTTATTGCATGCTTATTCTCTAACATTTATTATCCTGATAGGCCTAATCCGAGGTTAATTGTCTTTCTCAATGCTTATTTGTTAATTAGACATGCAACTTTTTGCAAAATTACTATTCTTGAGATATAACCATTATACTACTATTTAAACTAAAATTGTTTCTTGTTCCTGCAGGTCCTACAGGCGCAGTGACCCTGGAAATCCTTATCGTGTTACGTCTGGTTATAGTTTTGCCCCTGCCACGAGTGCCAATGACAGTGAAGTTTCTAGTGATGCCCTGACGGATGACTCCATGTCCATGACAGACAGTAGTGTGTAAGTGTGTGCATGACCCATATTAACTGAAGTAATAATAAAACACATCTTCCACAGCTGCCTACCTAGCTAGGTATGTGGGATGTAGTAGACAAATTGGAAAGGCTATATGATTCCCAAAAAATATATAGTACAGTGTATCTGTAGACTGTTCTCAAAGATCAGCATCTTTCTTGTGCTTTTAGTAGACATTGCAATTGAGCAGTAAGTCATGGTTGGTAATGAGAAGTTACAGATTCAGATGGTACATTGACATTTAAATATGTTTATGAAATGTAAGTAATGCATTGCTGGAGGGAAAAGGGGCTGAGCTATCAAAATAAAGTGGACCCAAGAGAAGAATCCTCAGATAATGTACTTCCTTAATGTGCAAATTGAAGCTGATGTTTGCAAATTCCTCAACAGGAAATGACACTGGCCAGTGTGTCCTTCACCAATGTTCTTTTCCTATTAAGCTTTGATCTTCAAGGGCTTTTTGCACAAGATAGTCAGACATTTTTATTGGTTTCCCTGTTGTCCCAGGAAAAAAAATAGGTGGGGGTTTGGGGGCATGTGGACTATAAGATACTCATTGAGGTGCTCTGGCAGTAAATTAAGGAATCTCAACTCGTGAGGAGGTTTGGTATGAACCCACCAGGTATGGAACGAAGGGATTCAATGTCAGCAAAGGCCTTTTAGAGGTTAGCCATTTCTGGATCACAAGAGCAGGTCACCTGGGATTAGGGTGTTTGGGACACCCATCCCCCAGAAGCTCACGTACACCACCCATTCAACCCCACCTCCGCCTGAAAGCAGCCCTCCCCCCCTCTGTGTTTTTCGGCAGAGGCAATTGTGCGAGTGCATAGCTAAGTGCAGAGAGTGAGAAATAAAGTGCATGCTGGATGAAAGGCTTAACTGAATCGCTTTCAGCCCATTGTTAGGCCCCGGGAGCTTAGAGGGATAAGAGGGTGGCTGGCTGCTTTGAAAATTACTTGCACAAGTGAAAAGGAGATTCCCATAAAGCACAGCCAGCCTGTGACACCCCAAAGCTTGGAACACAGTGAGTTTATGTGGACAGTGGCCTGATTGAACTAAAGATTAATATTTTGATAGGCGCAACAATAAAGAACCTTTCTTTTAACAAAATGCCCAAGAAACTGGGGGGCTTGTTCTTATACCAAACTCAAAACAGCTCACTTCTAATAAATGAAATTTAATAGACAACAATGTTTTAATGTAAATTCAAATGAAATTAAACTAAAAGCTAAAGACTGAATTTTAACGGACAAAATTATGTAGATGCTTCTGTCTTACGATTTTACCCGTATTTAGCCATTAAGTTTCTTATTTTATTTTATTTTTTGTTTGTGTTTGCGTCACTTTGAAGTAGTGAATGCAATGGGGGAAAACAGCCTCTGTACTCTTTATTTGGAGGCTGATTTGATTGGAATAGCTGCGTTTTATTTGAGTTAAAAGGCATGGCGTTAAATCAGAATCTGAATTCCAGATAAAGGGAGGGAGGGAGTGAGGGAGGGGAGGAGAAGTGGGGGAAATTTTGCTTATATCTTATTTATGGATTTACTTGGACGCTAGGGAATGCCGCTGCGCTGACTTCAAACATTACCTTATCTTACAAACCAGCCTTTTGATGTGCGCAAGATCAGAGGCTGACTGCCGAGCGCTTGCCAAATGAAGATTGGAGCGACGGCTTTATGCGCATGACTGTGAGCTTTCAAAGACGTACTGGAAACTGCATTTGGGCTAGGTCATACACTTCAGAGTCAGAACAGAGCAAAGGAAACTGGCCTGGCTTTAAAAAAGCAGAGCGAAGGATGAGAGGGATGTCTTGCTTTAGAGGCAAGAAAGGGCAAGATTGAAGAGGTGGAGGTTTAGGAACATTCTGCTGTGGATTAGATGGATTATGAGTGTTTATGGAAACACAAGCATCTTTTATTGTAATTGGTAACCGCATATATATGTCATAACTGTGGTAATGCTTGATTGCTGCAGTGTGCATTGCCATTAGTGCCCCAGAGCTTCTCTGCTGGGCCAAGTAGAGAAATGTTGTTACCAGCACTCTTTGATACATGTTAGATATCTTCATATCAAACAGAGGAAGATAAAGCATGTTGGTTTCTGAATGATATTCAAAGGAAAGTGAGGGGCACAGGGTGAGAGGGCATTGTTTTCTTGACGATTATTATAATAACATGCAAATGTTGAACATTATGACTGCAGAATTTGAGTATGATGCAGTATGTGTATCTTAATTGTCAATGAGTCAGGGCAGTGAATAACCTTCATAATTCTTTGTGTGTCCTGATAGAGATGCCATTCCTCCTTACAAGCTGGGAAGTAAAAAACAATTACAACGAGAGATGCAGCGCAACATGAGGATGAATGGCCAAGTGTCTCTACCTCCGTTCCCTGTAAGTGTCCTTGCCATTATTTTGAGCTACACACAAATTCCAACATCACCCTCAATTAAAACATGTTACTCTCTCACTGTTGTGGACTGTTTGTGTTGTTGTGCTCTTTCTCGGATAATGACTCTTAATAAACTGCCACACCACACTAAATGAGTCTGTTTTATCCCGGGGCACCAAAATCAACTGTCTCTCTCTGAGAGCGCTTTGATCAGCGGATGAATGGGGCTGACTTCAAGGGAAGTGACAACTTCCAACTGAGCTGCACCCTTTTTATTCCTCCAGCAGCTCCCTCCATCCCCCTCTCCCTCTTTTCCTCTTTGCCTCCCTGAAAGCAGAAAAAGAGAGGTGGCTGGTTTGTGTTTGGAGAGAGAACTTTGAAAGACAGTTTAACTTTAGCAATTCAAACAAACTTGTGTCTACCCTCCCATGTGTCCTCATCCTTCATTACTCTCCTTTCTGTTTCTTTCCCTTATTCCTATCACTCCTGTCACTGTTTGTGTGCTTGTCTTCTCAATACACGCAGTTTCAAACTCTGCATTGCAAAGACTTGCCATTTTCTGTGTTGTCTCTGCCCCCTACCTTCCTCCCTCTCTTTTTTCTGGCTTGTAATGTTTCCATTGTGATTTGGCGATGACTGGCTGCCTCTCCCAGGATGCTGCTTTCAGGCAGCAGGGGCCTGGAGCTGCTGCAAGTCTCACCATCAGCTCGTCTTGCTTTCTTCTCTCTTTCGTCTCTCCCTTCATCATCTTCACAAAGAGATGGAAAGAGGAAGCCAAATCAAGAAAGGCAGGACAAAAAAAATAATAATAAAAATAAAAAGGAAGGATAGAAAATCCTAGTGTGAGACGCACACATGGGGAAGGAGGATAATGTGGCTACTGTAGCTCAAAGGTGCCTGCTGTCGTTGGGGGGGAATAAATTACCTCTGTGCTTCTGATCTCCCACCGCTTGACTCCTCTAGTGGCGGCACACATCTCGTCATCTTACTTTCTCTTCTTTTAATCCCCCTCTCTTTCCTTTTTTCCTTTGCCTCCCTCCTTTTCCCCCCGTTGATATGTGACTTTTATTGCTAGATGTAAAGCCAGTGTCCCTGCCGCCCCTGGTGAGCGTTTGATATTTGACGAGGGCTCTTTGAAGCTGCCTGACTTCACAGGCCAGGCTGATGGCTTGGTTGCACTACAGAGGGAACAAGCCGAGGCTCCTTAGAGCGTGACCAACTGCTCATGCCGGCAGCGGCCCATGCCAGTGGTGTGGGGCATGTGTTTGTGTGTGTGTTGGATGGCCAGTAGATTTGTGCAGTGAGGGCAGCTGTAGAATCCAACCCATCCTGTCCTGTCTGGTCTTTTTGCTAATCTGCATCTCTCTCTGGTTGTGCAGAGGACACGGCGGCCACCTAAGGAGATGACTCCTGTGGAGCCAGCAGCCTTTGCAGCACAGCTGATAGCCAGACTGGAGCGACTGAAGCGGGAACAGGAAACCATGAGCTCCCTGGAGGAGAGACTTCAACAGATTCAGGAGGTTGGTATTCCTAGAAGCTTGTAAGAATGTTGACATGACACTGATAATGGAGTGAAAATGTTTAAACATTCCGTTTGAGACAAAGAATTCAGTAAAGCACATGCATTTACATGTGTAAGACTTCACTGGGTAACAAACCTAATTGTGTTTGCTGAACTAGCTCAAGTTAACAACTGTCTAAATGGCTGTTTGCAAGTCATTTTTCTTTTTTTGTAAAAGTATTTGTGTGCAATTGTAGGAGGAAGAGCGGGATGAATCTGAGGTGTCTAGTACCAGTGCATCCCATTCTCTGCCTTTGCTCCCTCCTGGCACTTGTGAGGAGGATCCTCAGGCCATCCTGGACGAGCACCTTTCCAGAGTCCTCAAGACCCCTGGTTGTCAGTCTCCAGGATTGCTTCGACATTCCCCACGCTCACGATCTCCTGAACAGCGTCCCCTGCCTCGGGGAGGTCCCAGCACAAGGTCACAGTCTGGCTCTATGAATGGTTATATGCCAGCGAAGTCCTTCATCTCTAGACAGTCAACCAAGCACATACATCACCACTACATCCATCACCATGCTGGGCCTAAAAGCAAGGAGCAGATTGAGGTGGAGGCAACACAGCGGGTACAGTGCCTGTGCCATGGAACCTCAGAATGCTGCTCTGCTCCTTACATTCGCAGCCGTAGTCTGGGAAGAGACCAGTGTGCCAGTCCTGCAGAAGTGTCTTTGGGGTAGGCTAACCTATGTAATTATTTGTTTTAATTGTGGCATTCTGGTGTCTAGATAATAGATTTTTTAAAACTTATTTCATTTTTTCCACTACTAGGCATTCCAGTTCTTTATCCAAGCGTCTGTGTAAATCTGGAGAGGAGGTGAACATGGAAGGGCTGGAGAACAGTCTCCTCCAGCTGCCAGCTGACAGTACAGATCGCTCTCAAAATGTATGGCAGTGGATCCTGGAGAGCGACCGACAAGCCAAGCACAAGCCCCACAGGTTTGTCCTGCAGCTCTGTTCATGTTGTTGAATTTTGTTATGATTATGAAAAAAATGGGCAAATATTTTGAAGCGTAATTGCTGTCTATCTTTTGCCACCCTGATTTCTTTGTGCTTACTTATATGTTCAAATTGTCTGTTGTTGCAGCACTCAAAATGTAAAGAAATTGCACAGTTTGGAACCCACGCGCATGCACACCTGGGGCGGTGGCGGAAGCAGTGGGCATCTCCGTGCCCACCAGCCCGCACACCCCTTTGTTCAGGACCCCGCCATGCCACCTCTACCCCCTCCCAACACCTTAGCACAGCTTGAAGAAGCCCGCAGACGCCTAGAGGAAGTTTCCAAACCCTCAAAACAGAGGTATGCCATGCAGTCCATGCGTTTTTTTTTAAATGTGAAATTTATAAAACTTGATTTTTGACAATACTAATTTGATATGGATTACTCCTCGCAGGCATTCAACATCAAGCCTTCAGAGAGACAAGAGTCACCCAGTGCCTGTTCAGAATGGCAGTTCAGCATTTCCAATGGAGGAGTATGTATATCTCCTAATATTTAAAATCCTGCATTTATAGTGTTCCTTTAGTCAACAAAAACTATGACTAAATATCTTCATCAACGAACCTTTTTCATGTGACAAAATTGAGATGAGACACAACAAAAATACTGGTCATGTGATGATAAATATAACAAAATTTATAATGCAATATTGCTGACCTAAAAACAAAACTAAATGTGTCTTACAAATTCAAATGTGTTGTGGTAAAAGATGGAGAGAAATGCGGCCACAAAATCACAAGAAAAAACACCATGTACCTTAAGTCGAATGTGTGTGGGTTCTTAGTACACATGGAGTCAGTCAGGTCTAAACTAAGTATCCCTTGTATTTGGCCCTGTAGCTAGTTTTGACGTTCACATAGCAATCCCACTAAACTAAATTTCATGCCTGGAATGTACGTGTTATTGACTAAAAATAATACAATAACTTTGTTTGAAATTGTTTTTTTTTACTACTAGGTACTTTTATTGACTGGGTTAAATAGAATTGCATTACTAAAAAAAGAGACTAAAATACAATTTTCATTGACTAAAAGTAGACTAAATGTAATCAGTTTTCCGTTAACTAAAACTAGACTAAAATGTCATAAATTTCCATTAAATAAAAGTAGAACAAAATAGTTATGGATGATTTTGACTAAAATAAGAGTAAAATGCTCAGATGTTTAGTCGACTAAAACCTGACGAGACTGAAAAGAGTAGGAACGTAACTAAATCTAATAAAACTAAAATGTAAGCTTCACACAAAGACTAGACTAGACTAGACTAAAATTTAAAACAGGCCACCAAAAACAACACTATGTGCATGGTCCATTTGATTGTTCAATGATGAATATACACATGCAAGATATTAGTCATTGTGTGCTTAGCAGCCCATTAGTCTTGCTCCTCATTCAAAAAGACCTGGCTGTTTTTCCCTCTTGGTCTCTGACTAATATTTGAAGTTTTGAGCACTGGCCACCTGATGGCAAAACTCTTTTTCATTTTTAATTGGCTGACCTTCAGTCACAGTCTAAGGCTGGGTGCTTTCTGAAGTAGCACTACAAAGTGGAGAAATGGGCCAATGGAGGGCATGGATGAGCTGACAGTGACTGTCTGATCTTGACTATCTTTTTCTTTGCTCATCTCTGACAGCATTGCTTTGAATCTACTATAGACTCAGAAGTCACAGACTGTTTTCTGTGCACATAACCTACACATTTATTAGCTTTTATCATTGACGCATTTAAAATGACTAGTCTTAGAGTTTTTTTTTGTTTGTTTGAATGTTTAAATCATTAATGCTAAATAAGTAATCGTAAATGCTTGCCTTAATAAACATCACAAATAATATCATAACTTATCATGTATCCACATAAACCAGTTTAACGTGGAATTGTAAAATGACAGAATGTAAATGTGCATGCCATCTTGCCAGCATCTATTTTTGCTTTGACTATTTTTATGTTTGGGCTCATCTATATTTGTGTTTTTACAGAAGGAAAGATCCTAAGAAGATATCAGTCTTACACAGTAGTTTGGGCTCGGAGACGGTGGTCACATACTTCTTTTGTGGTGAGGAAATCCCATATCGGCGGATGATGAAAACACACAGCCTCACCCTCGGCCACTTCAAGGAACAACTACGGAAAAAAGGCAACTACAGGTACTTTTAATTCTGACAAGTATTCTGAGTTCTGACACACTTAATTCCTGCTGAAGAATTAAGTGTGTGTGTGTTTTATTTTCTTAGTTAAAACATATTTTAGCTGCGTATTTGTTGGTACTTTTGACACCAGCTGTGTTTCTCTCTGCAACAGTATGTTTACTGCAAGTTATTTACACTAGCACCAATTTTGGGGTTAAGATGACAGGCAAATAGAGGGGGTGGGTGTGCAGAGAAAGAAAGAATGAGGGAATTTTAACTGTAGCCGTTCGGTCACATCTGGTATTGATTTCATCTTAAGGCACATTTAATAAGCAGCTCTTTGAAGCTCAGGCCTTTCATTTGATGCACAAAGACTTGCACACATTTTTTAACAATTGTATCAAGCAACATTGTGCTACATTTGTGTGTGTGTGTGTGTGTGTGTATGTGTATGTGTATGTGTATGTGTATGTGTATGTGTGTGTGTGTGTGTGTGTGTGTGTGTGTGTGTGTGTGTGTGTGTGTGTGTTTACATAAGACTATAATTTTTTTTAATGATTTCTCATTTATATCAAAGACTCTCTTTGTGTTTGCTTTTTATTTGAATGGGGCATTGTCAGATATCCACCATTGGTTTTCCATGTGCTTGCTATCTCCATAAAAGCCTTTTTAAGCACAGTTGAAGTACTGGTAACTGTGGTGGTTTTAGCTTTTGATTGCCGGCTGGCCAAAATCTTTAATGCTGTTAACTATGTAGTCACAGGGCTATCCATCTAGATAACCTAAATATATTTACACAACAACTCAAAGAATGTAATGTATAAGTCAGTTTGTTTCCTGAGACCCCTATTCTGTATGTCAAAAAATTTCCCATGTTAAAGGCACTTCTCTCAAAAGAGAATTCTAAGCTGATGGTTTTAATCGCAGAAAATGTGTGCAGTTGGGTCATTTCAACATGGCAGTAATTCAACAAAGAACAGTACTGCCAGAGTTGCCAGACGATATTGGTGCCAGATGTTGCGAAGAGAAAATCTTGCCATATAAAACATGTTCCAATGGAAAGACTTTTCTCTTTTTCTTTCTTCTTCTCCCTCACTTTTTTCAAATAAATAAGAGCCATGCTGCCCTTTTGAAGATTTTGCGGAGGAGGATATAGCTTATTCTCCAGAAATAAGGATGTAATTATGTGCCATGTTGCAGTATTCTAGTTTGTCCCTCATTTATGAAGTTGGGCTTGGGCAGTGGCAGAACAATGGATTGTTTCCGACGTATTGAAAGAAGAAAAGAAACTTTGTTCTCGTTGGTTGTTGTTTTGAGTCATGGTTATTCCTGTGTGTGTTTAATGTGTACCATTTCTAAGACTTGGTGGTGTTCGCTTGTAAAAAACGAGCATGCACTGCAGAGCAAGTTTGTAAGAGGGGGCATTTTCCATTACAAAGCCAATTACTGAGGCAAACCTCGCCACTCCCTCCCCTCCCACTGTTTTCTCTTCCTTTTTGGAGGAGGTGGAGATCATTAGTGCATCAGAGGTGGAGGGAAAGAGACAAATCAGATGTTCGAAATTAGACAAAGAGGTCATCCATCAAGGTCAAACATTAGATTAAGCCCTGACGCATACCATCAAAATGTGGTAATGAAGAAAGTTAACGCAGACTCTGCGGCACCCAAAAATGTCAACCCTTGTCTAAGATCCCCGTCATTTGCTCACAGAGCTCCCAATTAGACACCGGAGGCCTTATGGTGCATGGCTGGTAGTTTTTGACAGACCCTCTAATTTAGGCAAAAGCTCCTTTGTCCCCCAGATAGTGGAGTGCAATGCAGTGTCTGGCGCAGATATTTAACAGCAACATGAAATCATCTACAGATGTGAAGCCAATGTATTGAAAGCATACCCATGATCTGTACATTTATAAGCACTATCAGCAATTTGTTGACCGTGCATGTTCTTTGTTTCAGATACTTCTTCAAAAGGGCCAGCGATGAGTTTGAGTGTGGTGCTGTGTTTGAGGAGGTCTGGGACGACTGCACAATTCTGCCAATGTATGAGGGCAAAATCCTCGGCAAAGTGGACAGAATGGACTAAAAGGACATGATCGCCCACATGTGGAATTTACCCAGCACTCGAAACTAACTCAAAGAGCTAGAGCTTCATAACTCAAAATGGATGTCCAATGAAGCTGAAGAAGACATTTAGGCATTTGGCTTACAAGCTATTGAAGGAATACTGGCCAATGAAGTACAGAACCAGCGATGCATCATGAAAAAAAGTTCCTTTAATATGGAAAACTACAAGAGATGTTCTAACCAATGAAGACTCGGTCAACTATTGGCTTATTTGGACTACAATTCACCAACTTTGCTGTGTTACCATAACATGGACTTCTAACCAGCATTCGTGATGGTAACTGTAGATGTGTGTACATGTGTTGGATGCAAGAATGTGTGCATGTGTATACAGAGGTGCTCATATGTACACAGTTATAATATGCTTCTATCACAAAGACTTTATTACTATTTATTAAACTGTCATTCCCCTCGTACCTGTGTTCAGATGATGGACAAGCTGCTTATTTTATTGGGAGATATTTCCAATGTCTAGAGTTATGCCACCTTAACTAAACAGACTGTACCAGGAACCTTCTCTTCTGACCAATGAGAACAACTGTGCTTTAGACCAGCACGCCTCTGCAAACCTCTCTGCTGATGTGGTGGATATTTCAACTTTTATCACCCAGCCAATAGCTGATGATGTGTTGCATCTTTAGTGCCTTTGGTTTAAGGTCCAGACATTGCACAGGAACCAGTAGCCTTGTCCTGGAGCCTAATCCAAAACTATTTAAATAATAATAATAATAATAAAAAAGTAATAAAAGGTCACACTATTTAAAAAAACAACTTAATCTTGAATTCAGCACTGTCTGAGAGATCAGAGGGTGTGCATGGAAGGGTTAATGTCCTGTGTAAATGCTGAATGGAAAGACCTGGAGTAGCTGATTTGAAACCGCTAAGCTCCAGGGCAAAATCTCGGAATGCATTGGCATGAGCGGATAAGAACATGCTATTGCTAGTGTATTATACAGTACCTGTGCCTACATGGATACCATGCTGTGTGCTGCCCTGTTTCAGGGTGTGAATTTTCCCTTGCTTTTCCGAGGGGTTTATGTTTAAAATAATTTTTTTAATGCTTTGGATATCTTGTAATCAGTACATTATGTTTCAGTGTTTTGCTCCCCCAACTTTGTTTGTGTTCCACTTAAATGTAAATTATGCATTATATAGAGCTTCATTTTAAAGATGACTTGGTACTTTATTGTAATTATGAAGAGATGTAGCCTTTATTAAAAGTTATATTTTTTAAATGAATGTCAGTATGTTTGTGTGGTCACTGTGTATTTGTGTTTGGTTCACAGAGATTGTTCAGGTTAATTCAATGTGTGTATTTATTAATTTCTTGATTATCATGATTCCAGAACTTTATTACCAGTCCCTCGTGGATTTTGCGGGAAAATTCTAATTATTGCAACCTGAAGTTATTTTGTGGCAACTTTTACAAACGTGCGTCAATATGTCAGCATTTCTTGTTATTCTGTTGTGAAAATATACAAAGATTGACTCTTAGTTATTACTTTTTTTGGCCATAAGAGCCATTGGATTCTGTCATTTATAAAATATTAACTGAGACAATGAGAGAAAGGGTTTACCATATAATGCCTAATACATATTTGATCAATGAAAATTGTTCAAATCTGTTGAACAGTAGCATTACAAATATCCTGTTAAACATTTTAGCAATTGACACAATGGATATTGTATATATTGAAAATATAATTAATATTTAATCATAGAAATTTAACTTTTTAGTTAGTAAAAGTCAGGGAATTTGACATGGCTTAGCATGGGAGCCCTGCTATTGGGAATCTAAACTATAATGATGCAAATTTTAACAAAAGCTAATGTTAATTTTGAGATAATGCAGTTTTTTAAGTGCTTTCAGTTACCACTAAGAGTGTTGTCCCCTAAGTCAACATATTTTCCCCAAAATGTGTTTGCTTTTCTCAGTCCTCACCTTTGAGACCAGTTTTGGGGTATCTGAGGGTGGCTTTCGGCAGTCTTTTATGCACCATTCTAACAGGAAGTTTGGTAAGGACATGATGAATGATAGCATGAGGATGTTATAAAGAGACTCCCTGATTGGCTGTTATTCCCATCCATTAAAGTGCAAGCAGGGTTTCTGCCAGTTGGGGGTAACTCTGTGGCTGTTTGTACACCATAGAAGGCTTTGTTCGTGGATCATTCTCCCGTCAGCTCCCTCCAGCCATGTCCCAGCACCTTCATGCTTAATTAAAATCTCACCCCCTGTAGCTCCTTCCATGAGAAACCAAGTCCAAGGTGAAGGCCTTTCCCAGAACATGCCTATTACTTCCTCCAGTACATTTCTCAAACTTCAGGCTGGTACATTAGGAGGGAGGGCAGATTCAGACATCAGGTTGTTTTTGTCACCATATTGGCCGAGAGTCGCGAGAGTTTTATGTGAGAACAGTTTTATCTGGCTGCCTTAGTTCTGCATTTCAAGTGTTCACCATAAAGTAGAGGGAGGAGGTTTTAATGGTGATATGCTTTCCTTGAGTGCCTCTCAAAACTTGGACCAGGCCCTGGCCTTTACCTCTGCATTGGGATACGTGAGCTTTGCCAGGGCCTGGGCAGCTGGTTTTTCCTGGGGCTAATTGGAGGATTAGAATGCCCCTGGAAGCACCACTGGCCCAGCATGCTCAGAGACAATGCTGCAGCATAATGAAGCACTTCAGACCCCGGTGAGAAATCCCAGCCATATTTGTTCCCATTATCAGCCTTTAATTTGCTCCCTCGTAGAAAATTAATAAATGCAGCAGTAATTTGGCCACTAGAGCCCTTTTTGTCTGCGTGTACGAGCTTGTACAAGCTCAGAGATAGGTTGAAGTGCTAAGTGTTTTCAGCATGTCCTACGCTTAAGCATCCACTGACTTCTGTTTTTTTTCTCCCTTTGAATGGAATGCCAAATGCAAACTGGCAGAGATCAGAGCACAGCTGACCCTTGACTTGTCACTTCCCTTCTCCTAATTGTCCTTCATTCCAGCAAACTCTATTTTAAAGCTTCCTGTGCTTTGATAGTGAAATCATCTAGGAAACTCTTAGCTATATTTCCCTGAACGGCCATGACCTTTCCACCTAAACGCAACCATAACAACATCCTGCAATCTTTGCTGTGCTGTTGTGGAAGGCACAGGTGCCATCTGCCACCGCAAGTCCAGTATAACGTTAACTGACTTCACTCCCAAGTCATTTAGACAATGCTGCGACGTTGGATTGATGATATCAGTGCTCTCATTTCCCATGGCACAAAGCGCAGCACGTGGGAGGCAGCACAGTAACCATATCAGGCAGTGTGTGCCAGGGGCTCACTCTGAGGAGCACTAACTGTTTCATTCACTTCATTGTGTGGGGTGGTAATTGGCATTAAGCGCTACTCTGGCGGCTTTAACCAGCTTCTGTGTGTGTGAAAGGGAGAGAAAGAGACAGCTAAAGCTGCCTTAGTTCACTTTCCAGCCAAAATTAGCTCACATGGCAGGCCAGGTCTATTGTGCTATCTCACTTTTGTTACACTTTAGACTGGTTCAACCCCCCTTCAAAAAAGGTCTCTGTTGATAGATTTATTTGCCAGGTAAAAATGCTTGGCTGTGAAATGCGGGAGAAACAGAAGGGTGTGTGTGTGTGTGTGTGTGTATGTGGGGGAGGAGGGTTAAAGGATAAATGAGGAAGAAAAAAAGAAGGAAAAGAGTGCGACAGAGACTGAGACATGGGCTATTGCCAAGAGACACATCAAAGCGTTCCCTTGATGTTTATTTTGAATGGGCACTAATGGTTTCTGAAGGCATAGAATTGTAGCAGGAAGACGAAAAGAAAGAGCGAGAGAGACAGACAGACAGAAGTATGGAGCCAGGCAACAATCCTGTGAGGGCACAAATATTCTCATCTTGTGTCTCTAAAAGGAACAGCAGGGTGTGGTAATGCTGGAGATGCTAAGACCAGGTTATGATTACATCCACCCATGTACTGAGTAAGTTGCTTTAAGCCTTTGCCGAACAAGCTATGCTTGTCTTTGTTTTTACAGTTGATCAACCAATTATAAATTGGTTTTTTTTTCCAGACCCACAACCTTTTCATTTATGTACCCATTCTTTTGATTTTGAAATCAGCAGTTTTTAAAAAATGTTGAACTACAGCTAAATAAAGAAACGTGTGCATGTTTGCATTCTTGTGGGTCCTGGAAATAGAAAAAAAGAACCAGAAAACATGCCATATTGCTGTGGCTTCTCGCTGAGTACAGACAGTAGACGGCTGTAGAATGTCATGTCTTCACTTGCTGTAGCGCTTGACTTTCCTTATGATGTTTAGCCTGCTTCAGTGGAGTTTCTGTTTCTGTCACCTCACCTTTAAAACTCATCTAACATATTTGGATATTCCTTCTTTTGTGACCACAGATCTATTTTTATCATCACCTTTTTTTATTTGAAGACCAATACAAAATCTATTTGTTCCATGCAGATAACTGAATTCCAATAAAAAAACAACAACACCTAAACACTGTACTTTTAATAGCAATTTGTGCAGCATTAAATATTTTGTTACTGATGATGGTGCTCTACGGCTGAATTCAAAATAACATACTATTTTTTTCTATTATACAAAGATTTGGCATGTTTTATGTAACTCTCAAATGTCTCAGAATACATATAAAACAAAGGGATTATAAATAAAAAAGTTTAATTGATTTGTTCCTATGGTATTGGTATATGGGATGTCACAGAGACCTCTGTTGTATTTTGCATATTCATTCATTCATTCATTCATTTATTTTCCTTCGGCTTAGTCCCTTATTTATCAGGGGTCACCACAGTGACCATGCCCTTCCATACGCAGTGGATGCCCTTCCAGCCACAACCCAGTACAGGGAAACACCCATACACTCTCGTATGCACACATACACTCATACACTACGGCTAATTTTGTTTACCCAATTTACCTATATTGCATGTCTTTGGACTTTGGGGGAAACCGGAGCACCTGGAGGAAACCCACACAAACATGGGAAGAACATGCAAACTCCACACAGAAACGCCAACTGGCCCAGCCGAGACTCGAACCAGCGACCTTCTTGCTGTGAGGCGACATGCTAACCACTGTGCCACTGCGTCGCCCTGTTTTGCAAATTCATACAGGTTTTCTGCATCCTATGCACAGTGTATATACCATATGCACAGAGACTGCTTGTATGCTATTCCAAACACAGTGTCATAATATGTGTTCTAAGTGCATTGCCTTAAAGTGAAAGCAACATCTTTTGCAACTGTGTTTAAAAGGCCTAAAGCTATTAATGCTACAGGAAGTAGATCCCTCCCCAAAATGCTCTTGAACCCTTTCATTGAGTGGATAGCTTCAGAACAATTGTTATACTGCCTTTATTTTCAAAGGTCATCACGATATTGTTAAAATACCATTTTATGCACTTTCATCACGAAAGGTCACACTGTATACCTGAAGAGCCCCTTGGAGTCTTTAAAGGTAAGTGACTGTGTCTGCTGCCATTGTCGAGTCAAGTGTTCCCATGAGCAAGTCTTTCTTCTTTAAGGACAGAAGAATATCCTTTTTTTGAACATCAGCTTGAAAAATTAAGGTTGGGGAGAAATCTATGGTCACGGGCAACATGAGTGAGGGTAAATGGGTGACTGAATAGGGCCCTGGCATGTGGGGGGCTCTGGGCTGGCTGCCTTCGAAGATTCTGCAATATTATTATTGTGTATACTTGCTGCGCACAAAAATCTGATCCTAGCTATTTTAACAAACTTCAGCAATCAACACACCCACATTGCATGCAAATTTGGAAGATTGTATTAGTTGTTTAGGAACAATGCTAAATGCTAATTATCTGAAAGGAAGAGCTGTCTCAGTGGAGAGGAGCTAGAGAGTCAAGTGTGTTAAGCGACATAAGACATAATAACATTCATTCATTCATTTTCTTTCAGTTTAGTCCTTTATTTATCAGGGGTCACCACAGCGAAATGAACCGCCTACTATTCCAGCATATGTTTTACACAGCGGATGCCCTTCCAGCCACAACCCAGTACTGGGAAACACCCATACATACTCACATTCACAAATACTCATACACTAAGACCAATTTAGTTCATCCAACTCACCTATCGTGCATGTCTTTGGACTTTGGGGGAAACCGGAGAACCCGGGTGAAACCCAAGCGAATACGCCAGAACATGTAAAATCCACACAGAAGTGCCAACTGGCCCAGCCAGGACTTGAACTAGCGACCTTCTTCTGAAATTTTTGCATTTTTGTTATTTTGTCGGGGCGGCACGGTTACTGAGCCACCATGCCGCCCCGACAAAATAACAAAAATGCAAAAATGTACCAAAAAAAAAGAAAACCGGATAGGGGACAAAAAAACTTCTCACATTTCACAACCCAATAGTGCAAGTGAGGTAGTCTACATTTGCCTAACTAAAACTGATAAGAGAGAAACAATATATTCCAAAGCTATTGATTAACATCTATTTATCTCACTCAAATCATACACTGTAAATTGTGCAAACCCAAGGCAATTGTCAAGAGAAAATATAAAATTCAATATGACATGTTCATTCTGCTGTGGCGACCCATGAAAAAAAATGATTGAATGAATATGACAAACACAGACTGTCTGGATTTGGTTAAAATTAGCAAATGTAACATTGATTTATATAAACATTATGTTTATTGCAGCTCAATAAAGGTTCTATTGCACGGTTCTATTGCAGCTAATAAAACATAACTCAAATAAAAGAATTGTGTTTTATTTTAATCTAAGGGGAAACTTGAGGTGCTTTATTTATATAAAAAATATTAAGTATATCACAATTTAGTCAAGATTTTTTTTTCTGTGTTAAAAATAATTATATTAGTCTTTTCAATATTGTTGGTTGTTGATTCATCTTTTTAATACTAGCAATTGCTGAGTAAGTAAAATTATTTAATGGAAGAAGTGATAAATAGCATGGATCACGAATAATGGGAAAGGGCTCCACATACATTGTTATTGCATAGGGCCCAAGAAACTGGATGAAGCCCCTGTCTATAGTACAACAATTTAATCTGTAAACCTACATAGTTGTATCTAAACCTTAGATCTGTCAAATCAAAATGAAGTGATAATATAATGGTAATAAAAGTTATGTATATCTGGGCACAAAAGTTTTGTTTGAAAACACTATGGGAGTGAACACTAAGAATTAAAATCAGCAGCAGCTAGCACATATGATTTGATCCTTCCTGCATAAGAGGAAATAACTATCTATAACAGCAGGTGGCAGTATTCTGTATTCAGTTAAACTAGGTCTATGGATTTACAAACCAGAAAGAAAGTACTACTTTTGCTTACTATGTTGGCCTGATTGTCGGTGCTTCTTGCTTTATGCAAATCTCAGCATAGCTCACAAGTACAAAATGTGAAATGTAAAGCAGGTTAAATAGCCATGTACTTAAGTCAGAAATAAAGATTATGCATAATTGAAATTGTAATTTAATTGTATTTAAATTGCTTTTCTAATCACTTTATCTAAAAAAAGTGGTTTAATTACTCAATACTATTTAAAATCCCTATAAACCTCAACTAAAATTCTTTTAAATTGAGTCAAACCAGGAATTTTTAACTTGAAACATTTTTCTCTCTTTCACTTGAAACAACTTGAAACATCTCTCTCTCTCTCTCTCTCTCTCTCTCTCTCTCTCTCTCTCTCTCTCTCTCTCACTCTCTCTCGG
The DNA here is from genome assembly GCA_903798125.1 of Danio choprae. Lineage (NCBI taxonomy): Eukaryota > Metazoa > Chordata > Actinopteri > Cypriniformes > Danionidae > Danio > Danio choprae. The sequence goes on along the minus strand of CAIGQW010054150.1, from coordinate 386,642 downwards.
AATTGATTTTTAAAGACCTGTTAAATTTAATTTAAGTACAGTATTTAGGACATTATATTATGAAGGATATAAAGTATATTATAAGTAATTATAAGTAACTCTAATTACATTTAAGTAATCCCTTAGTAGGGGCCTCACAGTGGCGCAGTTGGTAGCACGTTCGCCTCACAGCAAGAAGGTCGCTGATCGCTGGTTCGAGCCTCGGCTGGGTCAGTTGGCGTTTCTGTGTGGAGTTTGCATGTTCTCCCTGTGTTGGTGTGGGTTTCCTCCGGGTGCTCCGGTTTCCCCCACAAGTCCAAAGACATGCAGTATTGGTGAATTGGGTAAGCTAAATTGTCCGTAGTGTATGAGTGTGAATGGGTGTGTATGGATGTTTCCCAGAGATGGGTTGCAGCTGGAAGGGCATCCGCTGCGTAAAACATATGCTGGATAAGTTGGCGGTTCATTCCACTGTGGCGACCCTGGATTAATAAAGGGACTAAGCCGAAATGAAAATGAATGAATGAATGAATAATCCCTTAGTTTACTTTTTATCAGCAGAAAAGTAATTTAATTACTGTTACTGATTAAACCCAACACTGCACATCATCTAGTACTCTTGAAATTCTTAGTTATTCAGAATTGTTTGTTGTCATCTTAATGTTTGAAATCTGCTCATGTGCCAAAACCAAAATAATCTGTTGTTATTCTGCAAACCTTGCAATGGTATGAAAAAATGTGACCTTTCTTGTTCACCTTCTCTGAACTGGGCATCACAGCATTTCTAATAAAATAGACTAGCTTAAGTATATGATATGGGTTGTTATATTATCAAACATATTTGCATGAGCGAATCCCTCTGTATTGTGTGACAATTACTGTGTTAATGGTACTAAATGCTGCTTTGTTTATACTTTGTGTTCTGGTTTCACTTTGAGAAAGAAAGAAAAAAACAACAACAGTTACTGCCCCCCACGGGTCACAGAAAGACATGTCTTCTTATGCAAGTGGAGAACTTGTACTCTCATTTCAGTTGGCTGCTGTCTGTTTGGTGTTCACGTGCAGCCTTTTGGTCCAGTACGGGACTGGACACAAATAAACAACACAGTTTTTTGGTGTCGGCTTGGTGTGTCTTAGTTGGCTAATAATATGAAACACACCCCTGGTTGGTTCATTCAGGGTATCTTGAGGGAAAGAAAGCTCAGATCATCTAAACAGTATTTGGCACTTGGCCTCCTCTCCTCTAAATGTACACAACCATACTAGGCCCAATCATAGCATCTCCTTCCACTGGAAATATCAGCCCAAAAGCAAAAACAGCAAGGGTAGAAACGCATATGGAGCAAAACAGTGACAAGGACACAGAACAGTTAATGTGCATTTAAACAAAAACATTATGTTGAAAAGGCTCCGTGTTTTATGTTTAAAGTCTGTCTTGTGTTTCGGGGGCCCTGTTTCAATTAAATGTGAAATCAGTTCCCTTTAAGCACATGCCTGTTTGCTTCCCTCTGCTGAGAGATCTGTGTGATGGTTGTCCATCGTCGTTTCCTCTTATTGTTATTGTCTTCTCATGACCTAATTTTTGTTGTTTTTATTATTGCTTTTTTATCTCCCTCTCTCAGTTCTGCGAGGGTATGGGTACATGGTCGAGGGGTCACAGTCTGTGAAGGGAAGAGTACATGTGCACATTTTTATGGCTAACCACATGTGTTTTTGAATCTCTGAGCCTCTGTTTCTCATGGAAAGGCAGTTGGGGGTAGTGCGGGGTGGGGATGGGTTACGGGTAGGTTGGGGGGATACTGGTGGCAGGGTAGTTGGTGTGGGAGAGGAAAACATATGGTTCTTGTTTGAAGGGTTAAGATGAAGCAGCCATGTTTCTTCCCTGTGAAGTACAACGGAAATCCAAACATCCCCTCAGTGATTAAACAGTGTGGCTTGGCTTCTGCGACGCCCTCATAGGAGAAACAACAAAACACACCATCTTGCTAAATGGCTGCATAAACATAATAATGTGAATGCTAGATGGGGAAGGAGATGCAACATTCTTGGTATGTGAAAAACATAAGTAATTAAGAGTTTTGTAAACTTTCCAATATTCTCCAGGCCCTCATGTGGCCATATTTTAGTGCTGGTAATTCAATGTTCAAGAGGAACACTGTAGACCAGGCACCTGGGACCCTTAAATAAAAAAAAAAACAAATTAAAAGCTCAAATCAGCTAGAGACATTGACAAACCTGACTAGCTTTAACTATTACACCTGATTCTTGCATTGGCGAAGCCAGAATGTTAAATTGTTCAAATTGCTAAGCATTCATTCTCTTCAGGGGCTGAGAAATGTCTTTCATATAACTGTGTCTGCTTGTTAAACTGAGATAATAAAATGATATACATTTTAGCTTAATTTTTGTATTTTGGTAACGTTGCTAAATGTGTTTAAATGAGTGTTAAAACGAATTATATAAACTAATATTTTTGTCATTAGCCTGTGAAAGGATGGGGTAGTTTTTGACAATATTGTTTTTATGCATCATGTGTTTTATGTGTCTCCAGTGGACTGTCCTTCAACAGCACTATCTGTATTACACTGAACTCAATCAGTTATAATTTAATTAGACTAAAATGATGAACATGTTGCACAATCTGAAATATTGTTATGACCAGTGTTGGAGAAAGTTACTTTTGAAAGTAATGCATTAAAATATTGGGTTAAAAAAGTAACTAGTTGCGTTACTTAGGTACTTTTTATGGTAAGTAATGCATTACGTTCATTTTAAGTTACTTTTGTGTTACTTATTCTTACCTGGCTGAGGCTTGATCTTGCAGTTTCTTAGTTTTTTTTGTTTTCAAATAATTTAGAATTAACAATGTATAACCTTCATTTACCTTTAATATATTTACCTTTTACACACATACATATACACACACATACATATATACACACATATATACACACATACATATATATACATGGCTTCAGTACTGACTAAACTAATGTATATGCACAAATATAATATTGTAAAGCATCCTATAGTAAATATTAATTTAAATGAGATATTTGTGGGGGGTATATATATATATATATATATATATATAT
>CAIGQW010054150.1:339260-378568 GCA_903798125.1 Danio choprae | reverse complement strand
GTGCACCAGAAATGACATTATTATTTATTTTTAACCATGTATACTGTTTATCCTTTGGAAAAGTTTCTCTCCAAAGATCAACTAATTTATGATACTGGACTACGGTTTTGAGAGTTTTCCTGATAATAAATGAGGCTCAACATGGTTTCTATCCATAGTGTAATCGAGAGTGCAATTAAAATTACCAGCTATAAAATCTATTCTATTGTTTGGAATTTCTGAAATACCATCTTGCAATTTAAAAAAAAAGTCACTCTTCCGGAGCCATCATTTGGAGCATAAACTTTTTTCATACTTAGAAAATCAATCAATGCAATACTTTTTTCCACATTACGACATCCATTAATATTTAAAGTTCCAAAATTTAAGGATGTCATTGTGCACTCTAAAAAAGAAACTAGCTAAATACTTTTTATTTCTTTTGTGCTATTTAATCATATTTACTTATTTTTGTCATACTTTTCACTTTAGTCATAATTTTCTTAAGGCGATATCGTTTCTGTCTACTCAATTCTTCAAAGGTTGCTTTTTCCATTGCCATTTTGCAGGACAAAAAACGCTTCAAGTCTGGAAAAAAGCTTCAATCTGTGGTTTACGAGCTCCCTTCGTACGGTCAAGAAAATCGCCTATTTGCTTCACTGTGTACAATTTTGAAGAAAATATTCCTATTCTGTCAGTGTTGTCTTCATCTGACAAACTATCTAGACTCTCCAGATCATTTTCAGAGTCATTATCAGAATAAACACATTCCGAACTCATAGCAGACATTTGAATGAGGTTTTCTTCCACTACCTCATCTTCATCATCATCATCCTCATTATTCTTTTTTCTCACCTGTTCTTTTTCTGATAATGTATCATCTCTATTTGTTTGTATAGATTCTTCTTCACCAACAGTTAGTCTTTCAGACATATCAGCGCCTTCAACATTACTGTTTACATTAGTTTGTTCTACAGGTGGTGTTTGTACTACATCAGAGTGCTCGTTTACTTGGTTAACGATTTGGTCGGTTATTTGTGATTGAGATGGTCTGTCATTCTGTTTATTAGGGCACGTTTGTCTGACATGACCCTGTTCTCCGCACAAAAAGCACCGCATATGATCTGAGGTGATAAAGATTGTGTAATCTTTACCTTTGTTTGTGATTTTAACAGCCAGATTAAGCGGATCTTGTTGTGCATTCAATATCATGTACGTATACCTAGAAAATAAAAGAAAGTAACTATAATATAATTTAAGACTATGCTATTAACTCTTAGAAAAACAATTTTACAAAAACAACAATATATGTAATAATAAATAAGTTAGTGAAACAAACTCTCAGAAGCGTGTTCCAAAACTCTAAACTCCTCCTACTACCCACAATCCCGAGAGAGAGAGAGAGAGTTTTAGATTTTACAAATACTTTATAACAATTATGCAATTACACATCAACCTACAAAAATCCACAAAATAATCCCATCCTAAAACAACAAATTGTTGAAAATTAAATTCTTCTCTTCAACAGAACAAAGCACATCTTTATAGCACCATATATTGGAAAATTTCTCAAGATCACTCACAAAACTATAATAGTTAAAATCTATTTTTAGAAGAGCTTTTAACATTTTTTAAAAATACAAACAACATCAATATCTGAGGAACCTTCTATCTTGTTTCTCTTCCCAAAATCAAATTAAACAATTGACATTGTTCTCTCTTTTTTGTGAATATCTACACCCCAAAATGAACAAAATGTTTATAAAAAACTACACCAAATAAACTAAAAAAACACTCTAACCATGAAAACAATGACAAAAGACGATGACAATCCATGAAACAATGAAAGACAGTCTCACGAAGGGTACAAAAAGGACAATCATGACTAACATCAGAGTTCAACACAGCAACTTTCTTTAACAATGGAGGTTTGTATAGTGCTCTCCATTCAGGTCCAACATCATCAGTTAAAGCTAAATGGGCTCTCTAAGGAGTATCAGCTTTCTTATTAAGTTTCTCTTTGTTCAAAATCTTAACAAGCAGTCTGTATACCAATTTTCTGTCAGCATCATGCACAAACACATTTGGATCCTTGTTTTAAAAAAAATTAAATAAAAAATCCACTGCAGTCCTTAAAATCTGGGAAAACCTTCACTAAGGGAAACATATCATCAGCACTAGGTTGACCGACACCATTACAATAACAGTGTAACAAAGACTGTTCAGAGTCTGTTAAAACCTCTTTCCACTTTTTAAGCAAGACATTGATTACCCGAACAGAGTGCATCTTAAGTTAGAGGCAAACATAAGAGCATTGTCCATCTTTGCTCCTGTGAACGAAATCACATGTCCCAGAGTTACTACCTTAGACATTAAGAATTTTTCACGTAAAGTGGGACCAATTTGACAGGTTGCACTCATATGGGTCCCGTATACAACTGGCTCCTGAAGAAGCCAGTACAATGAGCTATGATGCTCTGGTCTCTCCTTTTTGAACAAGTTCCAAACTTTAAATAGTCCACGATATAATCCTGATAGTCTCAAAAAAAGCTGTGTCGAGTCTATAAAAAACAAGGCTCTGTCTAGTCCATGTCCACCCAGTCTTTTTCAAAACAGCACATGTCAGCGGTCTCCATACCAAATCTGCAGGACCATACAATACCTCTGAAGGAACTGCAAACGAGAAGTTGCCCCTCTGCTATTCAGATGAATTATGCCTTGTCCTCCTTCATCTTTCGGTAGGAACAATACACTTTGGGGTGTCCAATGCAAACAATCCCAAAAAAACTCAACAAGAAGAGCTTGGATCTTTGACAGCAAATTTGAAGGAGGATCAAGACAAAAGAAACGATGCCATAAAGTGGATGAGATCAGATTATTTATAATAAGAACCCAACCTCTGTAGGACATCTTTGGTAAAATCCACTTCCATCTTGCAATATATCCCTTCACCCTCTTAAGAACGTTATCCCAGTTTTTAAGGACAAATGGCTCCTCACCTAAATACACACCTAAATATTTTAGACCCCCATCTGTTTTCCTCTTTAAACCTGCTGGCAACAACAGTTTGTTTTCATGAAAACCTCCTAAACTGAGAGCCTCACTTTTACTCCAGTTTACTCTGGCTGAAGACATTTTGCCATACTGAAATATAGCTTCTTTTAGCATATCAATATCTTTCTGGTTATCAACCAAAATGACTAAATCATCTGCATAAGCAGATAATTTTAAAGGTGTGTTAGAACTCACACCTTTTAAAACAAATCTAAGTTTTTGTAACAATGAGCATTAAAATACAACGTTTTGAGTTTATTAATAAAACCAGAAGTAAAACCAAAAGCAACCATTGTTTCCCATACATATTTGTGCTCAATTCGGTCAAACTATTTTTCTTGACCAATAGAAAAAATTTCAATTTTGAGGCCAAAAAGTTTGCTATTACTTTGGTAAGTCTACTTGCTAATACTTTGGGAAATAACTTATAATCAGTACAAAGTAATGACACCGGCCTCCAATTTTTAATAAGTTTTTTGGCAACAGTGTAAGAACGGCTCTGCTACAACTTACAGGCAAACGCTCATTTAAGACATAATTTAAAACAGATAAAAGATCTTCTCTAACCACAGACCAAAAATAAAAACTATAAAAGTCAACCGGTAAACCATCTAAACCTGTTTTTTTTACTCTCTATACTTTGTAGAGCTGCATAAAGTTCATCAATAGAAATATCTGCCTCCAACATTAGATGATTTTCCTTTTTAACTTGGAGAAGTCCAGTATAAAAACTCTGATCAATCATTTGCACATCTTGACGCTCAGATTTAAATAAATTACTATAAAAACTTACAGCATGTTTACGAATAGAGGTGTGATCAGTCAGCAAATGCCCTGAATCAGATTTTAAACTATGAATGAATCTTTTTGGCCATTTGTTTGCTCTAATCCAAAAAAGAAGTGTGAAGGTACATCCATCTCCATTACATTTTTAAAAAGATGCCCCTTGTGCTGATACCCCTAGCAGGTTGGATAACATAGATTTTTTTAAGCTCAAGAGATTCAAAAATACATTGATCTTGAGTCGTCACTGCTCGAAACTGAAGTTCCCCTTCATATGGGAACTCCAACGTGTGTCTTTAACAGACATATGGGAGTACGTCAGACGACCAATTACTCTGGAGAGTAGGGAGGAAGGTAAGAGAAATTCTCTTATTTTCGGCTCTTCCTCGGGCCGCTCTGCTTCCCGGGGCAAGCACTCCCTTCCCGAGCTGCCCCTCCGTTGGCACGTCAACGATCGCGCCGATGGTGCCATTAGCGTGGGCTCTGCCAGCCTGGTTAGCGCTGCCCAGCCCGTCGCAGTGGCTCATACGGACGATTGGACTCGGCTATGCGATACAATTCGACATTCGCCCTCCCAGGTTCACGGGTGTCCATTTCACGAGGGTCAGCCCCATGAGCGCCCCTGTCTTGCGAGAGGAGATTGCTGTCCTCCTGGCGAAGGATGCAATTGAGCAGGTCCCTCCAGCCGTGATGAACTGCGGGTTTACAGCCCGTAATTCATCGTGCCCAAAAAGAGCGGATGGTTAAGACCAATCCTAGATCTGTGCAGACTGAACTGTCATTTACACAAAATGCTGTTCAGGATGCTCACGCAGAAACGCATACTGCAGTGCGTCCGTCCTCGGGATTGGTTTGCAGCAATAGACCTGAAACACATATTTTCATTTCTCCATTCATCCACGCCACCGTCCATTTCTCCGGTTTGCGTTCGAGGGTCAAGCATGGCAGTACAAAGTCCTCCTCTTCGGGCTCTCCCTGTTTCCATGCGTGGAGGATGCCCTGTGCCTCTTCGGCGCACGCGCATCGGCATTTTTGATTATTCTTTGACTGATATATATTTCAGGTCTTAAGCTAGTCGATTATGCACAGGGACCTGGTGCTTCGGCATCTTGGCCTGTTGGGGTTTCAGGTCAACCGAGAATGAGCAGGCTCTCCCTGGGAGAGCTTCTCATTTTCTCGGGTTGGAGCAGGACTTCGTCTTCATAACGGTGCACTTTTTTTAGTGCACCGGCCAATGCTGCTCTGTCTAATTAATTCGGCAGTTACAGTGGTCCCACTGAAGTTTTTCAGAGGCTCCTGGGGCATATGACATTTTGTAGCCGCTACATTGCCGCTTAAATGGTTCATATGAGACCACTTCAGCGCTGGCTTTGCGATCGAGTTCCCAGATGGGCATGGTGCGCGGAGGCGCACCGGGTGTCCATCACCACGCTGCGTCGCCGCATCTTCAGTCCCTGGATGGATCTTGCCTTCTAGGGGCCGGAGTGTCCTTAGAACAAGTGTCCAATCATGCTGTCATTCTGACAGATGCTTCCAGTACGGGCTGGTGGGCTGTGTGTATCGAGCATGCAGCCGCAGGTTCGTATATCGGACTTCGGTTGCGTTGGCATTTTAATTGCCTGAAGCTGACGGCAATGTTTCTTGCTCTCCGCCGGTCCATACCGGTACGGGAGGGGACACACGTGTTGGTTAGGATGGCCAGCATGGCTGCGATAGCTCTCATCGACCATTTGGGTGATGCGCGCTACTGCCACATGTCTCAGCTCGCTCGCCATCTGCTCCACTGGAGTCATGCGGCTTAATAGCTGCGCGCCGTTCATATCCCGTACGAGCTCTCTGTGCCAGCTTACACGCTCTCATGGCAGTTATGTTTCCGGGAGAACGGAGACTCCCACCCGGTGTGGTCCAGTTGGCCTCAGGTTCATTTTTCCCCAGTAAGCCTGCGCGCACAGACATTGTGCAAGGTCGGGAAGCGAGGGGCGGGTCTCGCTCGTTGTGCCTCCTTGGCCCAACCGGACCCGAGTTTCTGAACTCACACTCCTCGTGATGGCTCTCCCTGACGAATTCCCCGGAAAAAGCACTCCTTTTTTTGTGGTGGGCACCCTCTGGCACCCGCGGAGCTTTCTGGAACCCCCAGGAGGGTTTCTAGACAGCGCGGTGGACTTAGGTGACCTATCAGTAGATGGTTAACACCGTCACTCAGACTAAAGCCCCTGTATAGGCAAGCCTATGTCATGTAGTGGAGTCCATTCATTGTGTGGAGCTCTTCTCTCTAGAAGAACCCCGGACATGCCAGATTAGTGCTGTGTTTTCTTCCTTCAGGATAGCTGGAGCGCAGGCTGTCACCCTCCACACTGAAGGTTTGGTGTGCTGTCATCCCTGCCCTCGGGGGGGTGGCAGATGACAATGCGCTGGGAAAGCATAACCTTATCAGCCGGTTCCTCAGAGGCGCGTGGCGCGAGATGGTTAATTCCATCCCCGCCCCCCTACCCTTGCCCTCTCGGGATCTCTCTAGCCCCAGCGGTTATGGTTAGATCCGTTGAGCCACTCGTCTCAGTATCTATAAGTTTTCTGTTCATGAAGACAGCTCTGCTGGTCGCGTTGGTATCATTCTGGAGGGTTAGGATGCCGGTGGCATTTTCGGTCAGCGAATCATGCCAGGAATTTGGACCGGCCTAGTCTCACGTTTACCTGAGACCCCGGTTCAGCTTGTGCCAAGGTTCATACCACCCCCTTTAATATTAAAGTGGCAGTGAGCCTGCGAGCGCTGTCTACGGAGGAGATAGGCCCAGCTTTTCATTGCTATGTCCGCACACTGCGCTTAATGTGACATGTAGAGCGTACATCTTTGAGCAGCTCTTTTCTGTTATGATCGGCAGAAGGGAAGTACCGTATCAAAACAGAGGTTGGTCCATTCTAATAGTATGCCATCACCCTCGCTTTATGTGCCAGGGTGAGCTGTGTCCCCCGGGAAAGAGGCGGCGCCTCCTTTTCGGCGCGAGTACGCAGCACCTCTTAACAGATTATGCAGAGCTGCGGGCTGGGCGACACCTAACACATTCGCGAGGTTTTGTAATCTCCCCGTGGAGTCGTTTTCGTCCCGATTATTGGGTAATCCCGATCAGTCGGGAGGAAACTAAACTCGATGTCAACAACGATTGCTGCGCCATGCTCCCTAACACGGAGATACGTGCGCCTTTTTTATTCTGCTAGTAAGTTTCCCATCTGGCGAACCCTAGAGAATTCCTCCGAGGCCCCCAGCACCCGTCTCAGCGGAGAAGTCGAGTGCCTGGCTCAGTGTGATGTCTGGTATGCCCAAATTGGTCTACCCACATCCTGAGGTTCGGTGCCAGCTATGCGCGGTTCCCACGGTAACCCCATATGCATATATTAACCACGGCGTGTTCCCCCTGTCCAGGCGGACCCGTGTCTTCCCTAACCGCTAACCAGCTTATCATATGTTGCACTCCCCCTTATTAGGGCTAGTCCATATGCTCCTATTGCCATCAAGTCTCCCCTCTTGGGTAGCAGGTGGCCTCCGTAGCGTCCATGTAATGGTAAATAGAGGGCCTAGGGGACGTTGGAAGGTTGCGCTCTTGGTGATGTTTGTGCGCGCACGATATGCTTGGCAAACTTCACATCAGGAGCGTGAGGGCTTAGCTGCTGTGGCGTTTTCCATACAGTCTCCCATATGTCTGTTAAAGACACACGTTGGAGTTCCCATATGAAGGGGAACCTGGGTTACGGACGTAACCAGGACGTTCTTCTACTTCAGATTCCAACATTTTCATTGATTTCATTAAAACTGTGTGATTGAAACAATATACAAATTATCAAGTCTGGCCATAGACAATAAATTGTCTTTACAATGTGTCCAGGTATACTGACTTTGATCACCATGTACACCTCTTCAAATATCATATAATTCATAAGTTTCTAATAGTTGATTTAAACGAGTGCAAGAGGCCAAGTGTGGCTCTACATGATTTCTGTCTAATTAATTTACTGTACAATCCAATCCCCACCAATAAATAAAAAATCCTCATTATTACAATCTTTAATTACATCACTTAAAATATCTAGGATTGGCAACCTTTCCACTCCAATAACTTGAGCATATACAGTGATAAATACAAATTGTACATTTTCATGCATTGCTCTATTTTTTAGCAATCCACCTTTAATAACCTCCACACATTCAACAGACTGAGGTTTAAAACCTTTAGAAAAAAGGATTCCCACCCCACAACTGTTATTTGTCTTATGACTTAAAAAAACATCACCCTCCCATTCTCTTCTCCAATCCACTTAATTATCATGAGTGCTATGTGTCTCCTGTACAAAGACAACATCTAATTTTTAAGAGAACACAGTCTAAAAAACATAGCTCTTTTTTTTTATCATCCCTAGCTCCATTTAAATTCAGACTGCCAATTTTAACTCACTCATGAAAGCAAAAAAGAAAACCAAATCCTAATAAAGACAAAATTTTTAAATGAAACATAATCATCCTCTTCTAATTGTTTTTTTTTTTTTGCTTTAAAAACATGTTTTCTTAAACGGAAAAATCTCTTGATCAGTAAAAAATTTCCCTCCATCACTTTCAGTCTGTCTTTGACAAGCTGCGGCAGAATAAAAAAAAAGTTGTAAATCTGGAAACACTTTCAATTTTCAGATTTCTTACTCCTTTAGAATTCATAAGGAAGCTTTTAATGCACGACCTAGAATATTCACCTTTTAAATAGGGTACAGACCGTACAGACATTAAATGGCCTTCATCAAAGTCTACCAAACTATCACTCTCAAGGGGTTGTGAACAATCTTGCTGAGGAAATTTCTTCATTTTAACAGAGATCCGACATCCATCTCCAATTTTTCATTATCTTTGATTGCATTATCCTCAACAAACATCTCACCTTCTTCATCCAATGAACATCCTGCATTCTCTACTACCTTCTGAGTACTAGTGACTCCTTTCTTAATATAAAAATCACGTGGGGTATTCTTAACATTTAGATTTTCGTTTAATCCATTTGTCTTCTTCCCTTTAGTTGATTCATTCTAATTTTGTTCCTGAGAAACATTCAATTAATTTCTTTTATGTCCTTGTTTTTCAGTTAGATCATTCTGTTTCTGTACCTGAGAATCACTCTGCTCATTCTCCCCTTGTGACTTAGAACGTTTTTTAAGAATTTTGTTCTTGAGTTTCAACAGGCCCACTCTGTTTTAACTCTTGAAGTTTATTCTGGACTTGTTTCCAAAATTCTGCTCATTTAGTTTTTTTCCTTTGAGACTTATTTGTCTTACCCCTAACATGCCACTGAGTTTCATTAGATTTATTTTTCTTTTGAGATTCGTTTAATTCAGCTTGTTCTAAAACCCTATTTACATTTCCAGCATTTAATTCTGGACAGGAACGTATAATATGACCTTCCATTCTACATCCAAAACATTTAATTTTTCTGAGGTTACATAAATGCTATAATCGTAATCCTCCACCCTAAACTTGAACACCAAGTTTAATTTCTCATTATCTTTTAAAATCATAAAGACTTGTCTTCTAAATGAAACGACATGTTTTAAATGCGGAGATTTGCATCCAAGGGAAATAGATCTAATCATTAACTGCCCATGTCTTGAAAGCTCTCTCTCTAACATTTCGTTACTAATAAACACCGGAACTTGCGACAAAACAATTTTTTTGGGGGTTAACTAGCAGCACTGCTTGAAAAAACATGTCTTTAACTATTACACCTTGCTCAACAATAGTTGCAACCCTATCAACACTGTCAACAAAAAACACAACTCCATTACTCATTCTAGATGCAGATTTAATACTATCATAGCCAACTACTTCTCCGACTGCCAACACACAATCCTCCACAAAACAGTCTATAGTCGGGCAAGGTTTACAAGCATGCCGGCGTGTGAGCGTTTCCAGCCCCATGCCTCCTTCTCCACAAGCCGGCATGACTCCTGGACAAACCGGTCGTCGTCGTCGCTTAAACACTAAACTACTAATAAGTACACCAAGAGAAACAATTATCTTAAAATGAAAAGAAAAACAAAGTAAGACAGAAAAGAAAGTTAGAAGAGAGAGAGCGAGAGAGAAAGTTAGAAGAGAGAGACAGAGAGAGAGAGAGAGCGAGAGAGAGAGAGAGAGAGAACAACGGGAAATATTAGCAAGACTGTTCAATGCTCCAAAATGTCTAGAGCTGGATAGTGATTTGAAAGGAATGCAAGGCCCATACGCACCGGAAGAAAGGAGAGAAAGTGAAAAGCACCGGGTGATCACTTTCCGTTGGAATTGAAAGTTCCTTAGGAAGAGGATAATGGCTAGTAGCAGGAGAGAAAGGCAAATATGCAAAATTAGCCATTTTGCTCAGCTCTCACTAGTGGATTGGTGTAAACAAACCAAGTGCTTATGCCAGCGTTTGATCTTGTGAACTGTAAAATCTCCCTATCAAAAACAGGAAAATTAACCCTTTCATTTGGATGCAGGAGGGGCTGTTCCTCTTTGAACTAGGGTGCATGATGTTAATACCCGTGCAGCTAACTAAAACTGTTAATCCCTTATTAATATTTATGCAAAGTTTCAATAGTTATGTTGCCAGTCAATATGTGAAAACATTTTACCCTGTTTAATAGTGCTTAAGCATATTCTGTTATTCACATAAGAGTAGGAGTATAGTACATGCAAATGGTAAATGTACAAAAAATATATATATTGTCATAGCATATAGGCAACAAAAATCGCTGAAATATGCTGATGTTTATTTGTGTATAGTACTTTTTGTATAACATTATATAACATTGTATTTTTGATATTTGTGTAGTATATAAATTTCACAGGCCTATTCAATATACAATAAAAATAGTATATTAGTAATATACATAGGCCTCACAGTGGCGCAGTGGGTAGCACGTTTGCCTCACAGCAAGAAGGTCGCTGGTTCGAGCCTCGGCTGGGTCAGTTGGCGTTTCTGTGTGGAGTTTGCATGTTCTCCCTGTGTTGGCATGGGTTTCCTCCGGGTGCTCCGGTTTCCCCCACAAGCCCAAAGACATGTGCTATAGGTGAATTGGGTAAGCTAAATTGTCCGTAGTGTATGAGTGCGAATGGGTGTGTATGGATGTTTCCCAGAGATGGGTTGCAGCTGGAAGGGCATCCGCTGCATAAAACATATGCTGGATAAGTTGGCGGTTCATTCCGCTGTGGCGACCCCAGATTAATAAAGGGACTAAGCCGAAAAGAAAATGAATGAATGAATAATATACATAGTGCTTCCGCAAAGTATTCATAAATTTTTTTTTTTATGTTACAGCCTTATTTGAAAGTGGATTAAATTCATTTATTTCCTCAAAATTCTACACACAATAATGTCAATGTGCAAAAAGATCTTTTGAAATTGTTGCAAATTTATTACAAATAAAAAAAAAAACTGAAAAATGACATGTACATATTATGTACGTGTACGTATTCACAGCCTTTGCTCAATACTTTGTTGATGCACCTTTGGCAGCAATTACAGCCTCAAGTCTTTTTGAATATGATGCCACAAGCTTGGCACACCTGTCTTTGGGAATTTTTGCACATTCCTCTATGCAGTACCTCTCAAGCTCTATCAAGTTGTATGAGAAGCGACGGTGTACAGCCATTTTCAGATCTCTCCAGAGATGTTCAATAGGATTTAGGTCTGGTCTCTGGCTGGGCCACTCAAGGGCATTCACAGAGTTGTTGTGAAGTCACTCCATTGATATTTTGGCGGTGTGCTTTGGGTCATTGTCCTGCTGGAAGATGAACCGTCGCCCCAGTCTGAGGTCAAGAGCACTCTGAAGCAGGTTTTCATTCAGGATGTCTCTGTACATTGCTGCATTCATCTTTCCCTCTATCTGTAGAGGCTGTAACATAAAAAAATGTGGAAAAAATGAAGCGCTATGAATACTTACCGGATGCACTGTATATACACACACACACACACACACACACACACACACACACACACACACACACGTGTGATATTCTGCCAGTAACAGCACTTGTCCAGCCTCTTAACCCTTTATTTTTAAATATTTATAATTTCTGCGAGACAGTTCGTCAGCGGCCATTAGCCTGTCTTTGAGCAAAGACTGTTGATGATGTTCATCCACAAGATGGCAACAGAGACGCATAAGCCCTAAGAGAAAAACAGCGTAATTTAAAACTACAGCTGATCAAATCAATATTAAAGAAGTAAATGACGTCAATCTCTCTCCTTTGTATTTTGTAGTGCTGTATTTATACCATAGTAATATTGTGATCTCCTGATTGCAACAGAGTAATACTGGGAGATATCTCTGTATATTAATGGCAGTTTAGCCTACTAGCTCTAAAATGACGTTGGCGAATTAGTAACGGCTTCTGCTGTTCTAACGTCAGCTGCAGATATGAATGAATGGTGGAAGAAAGTAGTTTCTCTTACAAAACGGTTTTAAGACCCTTCGTGTTTGATTTTCTTTTTGCCGTCGAACTGTTGTATAAATGCAATATCACACTCATATATATATTCCTTCCAGCCGCAATCCATCACTGGGAAACATTCATGCACACTCATTCACACACATACACTACGGACAATTTAGCTTACCCAATTCACCTGTACTTGTGGGGGAAACCGGAGCACCCGGAGAAAACCCATGCAAACACGGGGAGAACATGCAAACTCCACACAGAAATGCCAACTGACCCAGCCGGGGCTCGAACCAGCGACCTTCTTGCTGTGAGGCGATTGTGCTACCCACTGCACCGCCCAATACTATTTCTTAAATTGGAATATTTTTGTTTAGTTTTTTATTTGAAAATAGAATTTAAACTAATTAACTTTTTTCCACAAGAAATATATACTATACCTGGTCTTTTAAAATAGTTTTAGTAATCATACAAAAATATTGTTTAGAGCAAGTAATTTCTTTTTCATTGGCTCAAATGATGAAATATAGATTACCTAGTTTTTTATGACTTTAAAAAGGCAAGTAAGCTTGCATGTGGGCTCTTTTGACTTTGACAGTGACTAACCAATTACCAACAACCCAGAATACATTAGCAAGCATATTGCTAAGCCCTATAGCAACTCATCAGTGACAGTGAGTTTTGCATGGGGAAAAAACTGTGTTGTTCTTTTTTACTTTAAAAATCAGACTAGGATACTTCTTAACCATGATGGTGTGATATTGAGGGTGAGACCTTTATGATTATCTTTATTTAGTAAAGTTATCAGCCTGTATTAATGGGACATAATGAGCTTGATTTTGAAGCACCAGACGGCAACAGACATGCCAAAGGACAATGACCTAGAACATCAAAACGCCACACATCTCTCTCTGTTATGTTTGAAGAGCTGATCTACCTTTGAACGTTTGTTGTTTGGCTCGAAAGGAAGATGTCAAAGGCAGGAATCTTAACTATGAGGCTTTGCCGCAGCCTTGAAGATCTTGAAATTAGTGTTTAAAAAGAATTCAAAGCATAATGCACACAAAGAGAAGAAGCCTGAAATGTCGGTACTCTGGTGTTAAAAGAAAGATCCTAGATGAGAGATACATGAGGCTGACTTTGGTGTCACTTCAAAGGCTTCCTTCACAGGCACACAAGCTAATCGCAAGATATGAAGATCTCTGTGCCTGTGTGACCCTGACCAGCTGGAGAACCAGGGACAAAGCATTCTGCATGTGTGTGTGTCTGTCTGTAAGATTTAAGAGGTGGTCTTTGTATAAACGCACTTCTCCCTTGTTAAGTTTAAAATAGTTGGTCTTCTGACTTTCTTTAAAGCATGGCCTTCTATGCTTCTTTTTCTGAGGAGCATGTGCTTGAAAAATGCCAAATGTCCCTACATCTCCTAACTGGACTCAAGTCAATTTAATATGAGTATATATTTTTTAAATATAAATATATATATATATATATATATATTCAGCTTGATCAATTATCCTTAACCAGTAACTACACACCATGAATCGTTTATTAAGCATTAGCAAATAGTTAATTAATTGTTTGTAAAACATTAACTCTACATTAATAGACATTCCTAAGCAGTTTATAACTACAGTTACAAATGCTGTATTATTGACTTGTAAGCACATAATGTGCTTAATGATTGTATTTTTATACATTGTTAATGATTAATTTTTCATTACTAAATTAAGTAAGTTTCTGGAGTAAGGTATTACAAAAACATTACAAACTACTCAATTTAAACCATTTTTGTGTGTCTGTGTTTCTATTTATTTTTCCCCTTTATTAAAATTTTATGAAATATTTTCCCCCCCAACATATTCATTTGGGTGTACAAATGTTATGACTGATCTTAAGTTATTTTATTCATTTAAAAGAGAGATCTTCATTTATGCTCAGCACTATATAAATTTAGGACAACTTTGCTGAAAGTATGTATGTACGTATATAAACTGTAAAGTAATCACTCAATCTAATTGACAAATGCAAATCTTTGGCAAATTTAACGTGAATCCAGTAGATAAACTAAAGAACTTAAGTAAACTGTACTTAAGTTCATCAAATAAGTTTGACTAAAGGTTGGAGTTATGCAGTACCGCACTTTGGTCAGCAGGTGGAGTAAGATCTGCACATGCGCAGAAGGAAGGTTCATTCTTTCGATTGGCATCATTTGAATGGAATTCAAACTGGCGATTTCACAATGCAAATGGAGAAAATAAGCGAACGTTTTCCATTTTGTAGACACAGGTGAGATATTATATGTTTTATGCATGTATATTATAAAGGTTAATCAAAAAAGCATGTGTTTTGTGTCTCATCTCATTTCATAAAGTTGCCATTTTTCTCATGTGGCTTTCAGGTTATTGCTAACCTTAGAAGCTCTAACATTATTATTTTTTTCACTCAGTTGTATACTTATTGAACATTGATAATGTTGGAATTGAAGTTATGATTACTTAATTGAATTAAGGCAAGAGTTTGCATGTAACAAATTACTTTTTACAGTGCATTTGTGTGTGTGTGTGTACACTGTACCTGTTATTTTATCAGCAGATAAATGATTCATTATAGATTCAAGGAACCATTGATCTGGAAAAGTAAATCAACATTAATAGCCTAAAATACCATATCTTTAATCATTTAATAGTTCTTCTACTCACCAGTTTTCATCTTCACTGCAGTGTCTTGACGGACAGTTAGGGTGAAGATGTGTCCCTTTTAGTCATTCACATTTATTGTCACAATGTCCATTTGGTTTGGTTTTACACACTGTAATGAAGGGTGTTTATACCCATTTAAATTAACCAGGACATAATAGTGTAGACCTGTTCCATTCATTATTACTAAAGTTTACTGACATGTCATCAGACTTTTCTTTCCCTATTGGTTCTAATTGATTAGTTGGAAGGTTTCATTATTAAATACTTAACAAATGTATTTTTTTTTACCTATTCATTAAAATTATGTATTAGTGTACAGTGTGTCAATGCATGCAAAGAATTCACCCATAAGACGCAATGATTGTAAAATGTCGTAAAATCTGTGTTTATATACAGCTATGGAAGTAAAATCTACTCTTAAATCAGCATTTGCAGATGGATTGTGGTTATTGGCCTTGCACACAAAAACAAGTCTATGTTGCACAGGTACATTTGTGTGAAAAGCTAAAAATACATATATGTATATGAGACTAAATCTTTAATTCATTCATTCATTTTCATTTCGGCTTAGTCCCTTTAGACTAAATCATTGATTATTATTTTATGCCAATTGTGGCGTGCACTCTTTTCCCACGTTACCAGAGAGCCAAATGTCCATCACCTGGACTCAACTCGTCAGCACCAAACACCACCACCTGCAAGCAATCAGAGGGAGAGGATATAAGCGGAAGCCAGCAGAGACTCTGTGAGCTATAAACTCCAGACTTACCAAGATGCTAATATCTCGTGTCCTCTCTCCAGATTTAAGCAGATAAGAGCAACAGCCTTACCTTCACCAGACTGCACCCCTTTGCACAACCCAGAGAACACCCATACTCACTATCCAGAAGCATCCCAAGCACAACTTGCCTTTAATGCATTTCCACCTTCTGGATAATTTTGTAAGTAAATCATCCTTCGGGGCATTTGCTTGCAAGTCTGCAATCTTTGTATTGTTTGCTTCATCTCATCGCACAAAATAATTACAAAGTAATCAATCTTCCATTTTAGTCATTTTTCTACTGTAAATACATCAACTTATGACATCTATATCAAAACATCTGTTTTCTCTTCTTTTTTTTCCCAAAACAAACTAATTCAAAAGCAGTGTGAAAGATACAGTATGCAAAGGCATATTAAAACAAGATATTGCAGCAAATTGTATAAATGTTTCCTAAATATATCTGCAAATATTACATTGTCTGCATTTCAGGTCTGAAAATAAACCTTATTATTAGCATCTTATTTGGACCTGCTTACAGTTTAAAAAAAATTCTTAGAAACATGCATATTTACAAAGGATGATAGCTATTATGAATCTTTAAAAATAATAGAACATGGTGGATATCTAGCTATAAATAAAATAGTTTTTGCCTTATCATTTCACTTATCTTTAAGTGTTAAAATGATGTTAGATCACTTGGTTCTATAACATTAATTATGTTGTAACATCTCCTTTACATAATGTTGGTGTTTTTAGTTTTGTTCATAGGTTTTATTTTATTCTTTCATTCATTTTTTTACTTCAGCTTAGTCTTTTTATTAATCAGGGGTCACCACAGCGGAATGAACCGCCAACTTATCCAGCGTATGTTTTAAGCCCTTCCAGCCGCAACCCAGCACTGGGAAACACACTCACACTCATACACTGGCCAATTTAGCCTACTCAATTCACCTATAGTGCATGTCTTTGGACTGTGGGGGAAACCGGGGCACCTGGAGGAAACAAACACTGAATGAACATGTAAACTCCACACAGAAACTGCAACTGGCCTATCTGGGGCTCGAACCAACAACCTTCTTACTGTAAGGCGACGGTGCTAACCACTGTGCCACCGTGCGGCCCTACATTTTATTTAAGATCTATTTAACTGTCTATTTTAGTGCTTAAGTTTAATTTTGATTTGTATAGGTTTTTTTTTTTTTCTCAAATATCACATTAATATTAGATAAAATATTATATTAAATAGGGCATCACGGTGGTGCAGTGGGTAGCACGATTACCTCACAGCAAGAAGCAAACAAGGTTGCTGGTTTGAGCCTCAGCTCAGTTGAGATTTCTGTGTGGAGTTTGCATGTTCTCCCCAGGTGCTCTGGTTTCCCCCACAAATCCAAAGACATTCTGTATAGGTGAATTGGGTAAGCTAATTTGTCCGTAGTGTATGTGTGTGTGAATAAGAGTGTGGATGTTTCCCAGTGATGGGTTGCAGCTGGAAGGGCATCTGCTGTGTAAAACATATGCTGGATTGACTGTTCATTCTGCTGTGGAGACCCCCGATTAATAAAGGGACTAAGCCGTAAATGAATGAATGAACGAATGAATTATTTTAAATAAAGGAACATGTTTTAAAAGTCAATCACATCAACCTTGTCATCACAAAATCTGACCAATGAGAATAAAGTGTGTAGTCAAAGACTCTTGTACTCATCTTCATTGTAGTTGTGTGGGTTTCCAATGGCCCTGCATGTTAAAAATATAAAATGGCAATGTCAATACTAAGTTTACATACATCAAACACATGTGATTGCAAGGTGGCTGCAGCGCTGTTTAAAGTCAGACAAATTGTTTAACCAGAATGCATTCCTTCTGTCCGGCAGCAGTTAATACTTGCAGTGCCGCATAAAGTCGAACAAGCCTACAATCAATGAGCAACTAGCCGCATGGCTAGGACAACCAATGAAGATAAAGACACGTGGCTAAACAAACCAATCAGAACATAACACATAAAAGAGCACATGGCGGGAAACAGGGCAGGAAGACAAGATTAGACAATTAAATAAAACATGACACACCTTACAGGAACACATATTTCCAGTATGCACACAATTTGTTTTTAGTAAAACTTGCTGCATTCATGTCCTCATGTTATGGATGTGGCAAATAAAGCAATGAGACTTTAATAACAAACTGAGTTGATGCTTCGAAGCTTCTGACAGTGCTCTACTTCGCCATCTGGTGGTCAATCAAAAAAATCGTGCACCTACAACTGATTAATTGAAATGTTTTGTTCATTGGGATGTCATTGTGATTGCTTATTTGTATATTTAATAAACGTATTAGCAAGGTGATGGGATTTCTGTGTGCAGTGATATTACTTATATATTTTGTTTCCAAAATTTCCTAGCTTTTGCACTTGATAACGTTTTCATTTTGTACATATGACAGGAAAAAATAGATACACCTGATGCAGACTACTTGCCTTGACTTAAAATTTACTTCTCTGCATTTTCTGGTTATTTATCCATGTGAGCTTGTTGGCTGTGAAAAGTCTTGACTGCTTCTCGTTCTTTAAAATCCATCCGCTGAAAAGGACAGAGCCTTACTATTTGTTCTCTTCTCCGGGACAGGAAGAAGTGATCCTGTCAAAAACATTGGACAAACAGAAGAAGAGGATCAGTGCTTTTTTTTTTTTTTTTTTCAATGGCTAATTGATGGTACACCAAGTAGGGGAGAGCGGGGACAAAAGTAACATTTTCTTTCTTTTTTTTTTTTTTTCCCCAGTTTTTAGCAGAAATATATTTTTGCTGTGGTGACTAACTCGCAACAGTGTCTATTAAAATAAGATGTTGTTCTGTTTTAATGTAGAACAACTCCAGTATAACTTCACTGTAAACTAAAGTTGCACCGTTACTTTTGACCCCATAGACAGGGACGAAAGTAACACAAGGGTGGGTCAAAAGTAACAACAATATTTGCTAGATTTACTGGCTTAATCTTGTTTTTTTAAATTTGTGACTCTGACCTTGTTAATGTTAACTGCAAACATATTTTGTCTTATTTTTGCAAAAAAAAAAGTAAACGGCATTTTTTATTTTAAATTTCACTTTTATCAAATGTTTCAAAAGCTATTTTTTTTTATTATTATAATTCGCAATATACATTAATCTTACAAAACATATGAGTGAAAACTAACGTGGAAGCGAAAAATAAGGCATGGCTATTAGCAGTGGGACATAAATGTTACTTTTGTCCCCACAGGAACTCTTGCCATTTAAACCTGATTTACTTTTTAAACTGAAAAACTCAGACATTGCAAACTCAAGGATGTGTTATTGCACTAAATTACCTGTAGTTTGATCATTAGTGTGACACATGAAAAGAGAAACACAACTTGTAATAAGGAAAAAAAGAACCACTACAATAATTTACTTTTTACACTCTTTTGAGCTACCTGCGGGACATGACCCTGAAATCACATCATATTTGGCAGCTCCATCAAGGGTTGCATGTTAAATGTGCTGTTATAGCCTGGAAATCAAATGTTGTCAGGGCTTTGAGGGGAAAAATAAAAAATAAATCACTTTGTTACTTTTGTCTAACGTTACTTTCATCCCTGCTCTCCCCTAATTTAAGGGTTAAACACTGCATTTGTGTAGGTATCTATCTAATGCAATCAGAAATCATAAAATTTGCAACATGCTCATTGTTGCTCAGTGCGCGCTCTTTTAAATATACCTTTACAAGTAGAGTATATATATTTTATTGGATTGACTTGTTTAGCTCATGGAACAACATTGCATGAAAGTTACAATCTACAAAATTCACACAAACATGCAAAAAAGTAAAAAAAAAAAAAAGACAAACAGGACTTTAAATTGAGAATGCATGTCCTAATTAATTTATAGTTTGAAATATTTAGTTATATTAGGCCACATTATGTTTTTACATGGGTGTGTTTTGTTTTTATTTGCATGTAAATCTAAATAAATAAAAATAGGTTATGGTCTTAGAATTAAAAGAAAATCTAAAAAGTCACCATCCACTACACATCGCACCCTATAACCTGATTACTGATCACGTACACCTGCGCACGTAATCACACTCACCTGCTCCAGCCATCACCCACTCACTACATAAGCTCACATCACTCATTCACTCACCGGCTGGAATCAACGTTAGATGGTCACCTTCATTCGTCCTCCAAGGAATCCTCGAGTCCGACTCCTGTCATCAGTCTACTCTCTACACTCAGGGAAGTGACTTTAGTGTTTACCACGAACTCTGTGTTGTCCTTACCTTCCGCACTAAGTGCGTTGATTCACTGTGCCTTATTAAAACCCTACGAACTCTAACAGCCTGTCCACTCTTCCTTGTGTGACTCTGACAGGATTCCAGCCCCGCAAAAGCGCTCCCGAGTCTCACATAGAAGCAAACGCTACCACTTCCGGGATCGCTGTGAACTCAGTCGCCGAAATGGCGAACACACAGCAGCAGGCTCTTCCCACCGCACCATTGGGTGCCCAAGTCCTCATTTCACCGCCTCCCTAACCATTAACTCTTGTACCTTCCCCATTCATGTCCTGGTGGACTCCGGAGTGGCAGGGAATTTAATCTCCTCACATTTTGACGCCAAACATCGTATACCCACCGTACTCAAGGAAACCAGGTACCAGATCTACACCATTCAGGACTCACCATTGGGCGATGTTAAGATCATCAGGTGAACTCGCCAAGTCACGCTCGTCACTCCTCCTCGTCATACCGAGAAACTCACCTTGCTGGTCCTACCGAGGGCTAAAGTGGATGTGGTACTGGGCAGACCATGGCTAGTTCAACACCAACCTACCATAAACTGGAGCACCGGAGAAATGCAAAGCTGGAGTGAGTCATGTAATGAACACACCTACCAGACATAAGCCCACATCTAGCCACTCTTCACTCCCCCTGCAGGCTGCCGTCATGGGGAGCCCGACGACAGACATCACCGGCACCATCCCCTCATCCTACCACTCCTTCCTCGACGTCTTCAATAAAGAGCAGGCCACACGACTACCCCCTCACAGGCCCTGTGATTGTAGTATTGACCTGCTGCCCAATGCCAAGCTTCCACACAGACGTATCTATCCACTCTCCCGTCCTGAGCACAAGGCTATGGAGAGCTACATTAAAGAAGCCCTGCTCCAGGGGTTCATCAGGCCCTCCACATCACCTGCCGCATCGAGCTTCTTCTTCGTCTCCAAGAAGGATGGAGGACTCAGGCCGTGTATACATTACGGGGTGCTGAATGAGGCCACTGTTAAATTTGCCTACCCGCTTCCACTCGTGCCAGCAGCTCTTGAGGAGCTCCGGGAAGCACGAGTCTTTAGCAAATTGGATCTCTGCAGTGCCTATAATCTCATCGGTATCCAAGAGGAAGATGAGTGGAAGACCGCCTTCATAACCCCCACTGGCCGCTGAGTACCAGATGATGCCCTATGGACTTGCCAACAGTCCTTCAATCTTCCAGAATTTCATGAATAACATCTTCAGAGACCTCCTTCACCACTCAGTCATAGTGTACATCGATGACATCCTTATATACTCTCGCAACCTGGAAGACCATCATACTCATGTGTGCAAGGAACACCACCTGTACCTGAAAGCCGAGAAGTGCGAGTTCCACCGCTCCACCATCTCCTTCCTCGGGTATGTGATCTCCGCTGCGGGGGTCCAAATGGAATCCGCTAAGGTAGAGGCTGTTACCAACTGGAAGGAACCCCAGACAGTTAAGGAACTCCAGAGGTTCCTTGGCTTCGCTAACTTTTACCGGAGGTTCATTAAGAATTACAGCCACCTCTCCGCACCATTATCGTCCCTCAAAGGAGGTAAGCGTACCATCTCCTAGGGCTCTGAAGCCCGTCACGCCTTCACGCTCCTCAAGAGCAAATTCACCTCGGCACCCATCCTCAAGCACCCCGATCCTACACGGCCCTTTGTCGTTGAAGTCGATGCGGCAGATGTGGGAGTAGGTGCTGTACTCTCCCAGTGGTCTGGTGAACCTAAAACTCCCCATCCGTGTGCGTACTACTCCAGGACTCCAAAGTCCCGCGGAGCAAAATTACGGGATTGGGGACCGCGAGCTACTCGCCATAAAACTGGCCCTCGAGGAGTGGTTCGAAGGAGCTCAATTCCCCTTCACCGTCATCACTGATCACAAAAACCTGCAATATCTTCACTTTGCTCAATGCACGACAGCCACTCTTCTTCGCATGTTTCCACTTCACCATCACCTACCAGCCAGGACACAAAAACTGCAAAGCTGACGCCTTGTCACGCATGTACTCACCTGACCCCATCCACGACACTCCCGAACCTGTCCTACCTCCCTCCATCTTCCTAGCACCCATCCTATGGAAGGTAGATGAAGAGATCCGTGCCGGTACCCTCGAGGAACCTGCACCGCCAGAACTTCCCCAAGGCCTAACCTACGTACCCGCCAATCAGCGACTCCCGCTCCTCAGTAGTGCGCACACATCCCTCGGCTCAGGACATCCAGGCAGCAGGCGAACTCTCTCGCTCCTACAGGAAAAATATTGGTGGCCGGGCATGGCCAGAGATGTCTCCCAGTATGTTCGGGGGTGTTCGGTCTGTGCCATCACTACCACCCCACACCGACTCCCTGAGGGCAAGTTGCAACCACTTCCCATTCCTCGCCGACCCTGGACACACCTAGGCATTGACTTTGCCACCGACCTACCTCCATCTCAAGGCTTCACCACCATACTGGTGGTCGAGGATCGCTTCTCAAAGGCATGCAAACTCATCCCACTCAAGACATTTCCTACTGCTTTAGAAACCGCTAACTCCCTCTTCCAACATGTCTTTCGCAACCACGGCCTACCAGAAAACATTGTGTCAAACCGAGGACCACAGTTCATTTCCAGGGTCTGGCGAGCCTTTTTCTGACTCCTGGGTATCACCATCAGCCTCTCCTCCGAATACCACCCTCAGACCACCCTAGGACACCGCCAATCGCCGCAGGCTACCCAACCACCCAGGGTCTACCACCCTGGAAACAATGTCTGGCTGTCCACAAAGAACATCCGCCTCCCACTGCCCTGCAAGAAGCTGAGTCCCCGCTACAAAGGGCCATACACCATACACTCACAAATAAACCCTGTCACATACCACCTTAACCTACCTCCACATTCACGCATATCCTCAGCCTTTCACGTGTCCTTACTCAAACCTTACACTGACCCTGTTCCTCCTCCTTCCACAGAACCGGAACCGCCTCACCTCCAGCACAACCTGAGATCCTAGGAGAGAACATTTATAGAGTCAAGGAGATTCTCTACTCCCGGCGGCGGGACGGCCGGATCCAATACCTGATCGACTGGGAGGGATTTGGCCCCAAGGAGAGGTCGTGGACACCCCGAGATGACATCTTAGACCCTATTCTCCTCGAGGAATACCATCGCCAACATCCTCCTGTGTTGTCCTCACCTTCCGCACTAAGTGCGTTGATTCACTGTGCCTTATTAAAACCCTACGAACTCTAACAGCCTGTCCTCTCTTCCTTGTGTGACTGTGACAGTATGTGTGTGTATGGATGTTTCCCAGTACTGGGTTGCAGCTGGAAGGGCATCCGCTGTGTAAAACATGCTGGATAAATTGGCGGTTCATTCCACTGTGGCAACCCCTGATGAATAAAGGGACTAAGCCAAAGGAAAATGAATGAAACGATTTTCAAAAAAAAACAGTAGCCACACACACAAAAGCATATAGCTCTTCCTTCTTTGAAAATACACTCCAAAGGTTCCAAGTTTCCAGCTAAACAATAAAGAAATGGGGGGGGAAAATGTGACAAAAAAAAAAAAAACAGCTTGCGATACAATAGAACCAGCCATTATGTTTTTACTAGTGACTGTTCAACTTGTGTAAATCTGATAGACCACTGCCGTACAAAAGCTGCCTCTGTTTGGAACACTTTCCAGGTCTGCTGAAGATGTCGTTCGGCATGCAATAGATAAGACACCTCACTGGGATAATGCCTCTGAAGTCTTATTGGCTATTCAGTTTGACGATGCTGTCACACTTGCATATAAATTAGCATTTGATATTCAAAGGCCATCTAATCCTCTGCTTTCATGTCTTTGCCAAAAGTTATGAATATGACAGCCCTCTATGAGTACAAATGACACATTCAACAACATGACCAAACCAAATGACAAACTGAACCTGTCTTAATCATGACGTTCACTTCTACTTCTGCTGGCACTGTTTGGAAATGGGAAGCTCATTTGAGGTTAATGTACAGCTGTCTTTAAAGGCACCCTCCTTGTGATGAAGTATTGATATGACTGTGACATGCATTGTTTAGCAGATGGTATGTGTTTTCCAAAGCATCCCCCCCCCCCCTCTCAGGTGTTTGTTGTGGGAAGGGGATCTGACCCATATTTGCCTTCAGTGCAGCTGTTCAGAAAAACCTCTGCCCTGTCCGTACCAATAATGCAAATACACACAAACTTTAAGCTGGGTTGCGTGACACCTTGGAAATATCTATAAACTATACATGTAAGCATCTTACTATAAAATAATAAGATCTTACATAACTGGTTTGTAAGTAATGCAATACTTAATTTAGTAATGAAAAATGAATCATTAACAAAGTATAAAAACACAATCAATAAGCACATTATACATGTGCTTATAAGTCAAGAATACAGCATTTATAGCTGTATTTTTAGCTGCTTACTAACATCTATTAAGGTAGAGTTAATGCTTAACAAATAATGAATTAACTATTTGCTAATGCATAATAAATGATTAGTGTTTAATTATTATAGTGTTACCATTATTATGATGATAATGATGATTATATTAATATAATTAACAATTTCTAACAGCTGATGGGAAAAAAAAACTATTGTATTCCTTTATCTCATCTTTTGAAATCATCAGTCCCATCTTCCTAAAATCAGTGAGTAATCACTGTACCCTGCATAATTCCAGAAGAGATTTCAATGATGTATTTGTCACTGACTCAGCCCCAGCTAATCCTCTCACTGACCAGCAGAGGTACCGATGACCAGGATTCTGAACTATCACAAACTCCATTTCCCACAAGCCCATTCGGGACTCCGATTGCTGGTCACCTGAAGCTCATGAACACTCACACACACACACACACACATATTAAAGCCCATTTCTCCAGTCACTCCTTAATTTGCTCTGCACTCAATTCTAAGCATTTTCCCATACTCTCTGTTTCTCTGTTGCTGATTTGGACTGTTTACCTGACTCCTGATTCTTTCCTGCCTGCCCTGACCTTGATTGTTTACCATTGTGATTCTGTGCTTCCTGGCCTGATCATCGCCTTTTTCATCATTTATGTACTGTTGCCGCCTGCCTATGACCCTGCCTGTTATCCAACTTTGAGTTTTATCCTTTGTTATTGTCTGCTGTTTCTCAACACTCTGTGTGTCTACCTGTGTTGCACTTAATAAAGACGTTTCAAACAGAACACTCTTCGTCAGACCCATCATTACAGAAGACTTCGCCTCCTACCGATTCAGCAGCTATCATGCAGATGTCTACAGAATTATCAGCCTAAAGCCAAGTGCTGGCGTCACATCAACAGCAGCTGGCGCACCTCACCTCTCTCACCAAATAACTGGAAAAAGCCCTTCAGGGACTTAACATTGTAACAACACCTTCTCCTTCCACAGAACCAGTAAACCGCGTCCTGGCCATTTATCCCCATTTGGCATTTCTCAATACATTTGATGGCAAACCAAGCCAAATGCAAGGGCTTCCTCATGCAATGCATTTTGTTTGTGATGCAACAACCGAACCTATATTTCACAAACAACAGTAAAATTGCTTGTATATGTTCTCTCTTGATTGGTAGGCCGTTGGATTGGGCCACTGCCAATTGGCATAATCAGACGACTACTTTTCACTCCAATGCATTTGTGGAAAGGTTTCGAGAGGTGTTTGGCCACGTGATGCTCTTCGGCCTGGCAAACAGTCCTTCAGTGTTCCAATCCTTTGTTAATGACATCTTGCAAGACATGTTACACAAGTGGGTCATCATATACATAGACGATATTCTGATATATTCTGACCCTCGATGAACACATCACCCATGTCATTTCTTTCCTCTATTACATCATCAGTCAAGAAGGCATGGCCATGGATGATTAAAAGGTAAATGCAGTATTAAACTGTCCAAAACCCAACACTGTAAAGGAACTGCAGCCATTCCTGGGCTTTTATAAGGAACTTCAGCTCTATAATAGCACCTCTCACATCCACAACTAAGAAATCAGGTAAACATTTGAAATGGAACAATTCGGCGGAAATTAGCTTTTATACATCTAAGAGATCGCTTTGCAACGACCCCCATTCTATCACACCCAAACCGAAAGAAACCCTTTATAGTTGAAGTTGACGCGTCCAATACAGGCATAGGGGCAGTATTATCACAGCATCAAGATTCAAATAACGTACTTCACCCATGCACATACTTCTCGCATAAGATCAACACCGTGGAACAAAACTATGATGTGGAGAATCGAGAATGGTTAGCGATAAAGACTGCATTAGAGAAGTGGAGACCTTGGCTTCAGGGAGCGAAGCACGAGTTCAGTTAATACGGATCATAAAAGCCTTGAATACATCTGCACTGCAAAGAGACTTAATCCCAGACAGGCAAGATGGTCATTATTCTTTTCCCGTTTCTAATACTCAGTAACATATTGCCCTAGATCTAAGAACACCAAGGTGGATGGAACACCCATCCTTAACCGCACGTTGGTCCTTGTGCCTATCCAATGGTACATTACAACTAAAATCATCCAGAATCAAGTACAAGAACTGACACCACCCAATTGCCCTCACGATAAGACATTCATCCTGTGAAGGATCAGAGACAAACTATTACATATAGTCCACTTGAACCCCAGTTATGGTCATCCAGGTATTGCAGGTACATTACAACTTCTCCAAAATCACTATTGTTGGCCCACTATGCAAGCAGACACCACAAAATCCATCCAAGGATGCACCATCTGTAACATGAATAAGCCATCTCATCAATGACCAGCAGGGTTACTCCAACTTCTAGCCATTCTGCATTGACCTTGGTCTAACATAGCTGTGGATTTCATCACCAACCTCCCACTGTCACAAGGTAATACCACCATCTTAAAAAAAATTTTCTTAAGCTTGCAGACTAATACCTCTTCCCAAACTTTCCTCTGCCATGGAAACTGCTAAAACGCTCTGAAATAATGTCTTCCGGTTCTACAGTTTACCAGAGGACATAGTCTCAGATAGAGGACCCCAGTTCACATCAAGAGTTTGATTAGCGTTCTTTAAAAAACTGGACATTAACATCAGTCTTACATCAGGGTATCATCCACATTCTAGCAATTAAACTGAAAGACAGAACCAAGAAGTGTCACGTTTTTTAGGCACTTACTGTTACAATAATCAAGCAGATTGGAATCGTTAACCAGCCACAGATCTAACTCCATTTCAGTGTGTACTCAGATTTCAACCCCCTCTATTTTCCTGGTCAGGGTAATTTACCAAACTCCCCACAATAGATAACTGGCTTCAGAGAAGTGAATCCACCTGTCAAACCCTTATCATCGATGACGAGGAGGTGTATCAGGTCCACCAAATTCTGAATTCCAGGCACCGGGGTGGTACCCTACAATACATGGTAGACTGGGAGGCGTACGGCCTGGAGGAACAATTATGGGTCAACAGGAGGGACACCCTTGATCCCACATTCCAGATCAGCCAGCCCCATCCCCTGCAAACATTCCAAAGCTGATCACCATGATGTTGTTCAGCCCTCAATAGTTGATGCAAGGGTGAGAGAACCATCCTTCTTTTTCACAAAAAAGAACTCCATCCCACCAGCAAAAAAAAAGATGATCTTGGGCACCAGAGAATTGGAAATATATTTCTTTATGGCCTTTCTCTTTGGGACAAAAATGAGTATAATTTGCAGAGACATATCTGGCAATAAATCTATGGCACAGTCATACGGACGATGTGGAGGTAGAGAAACAGCTCAAGACTTACTGAACACTCTTCAGGTCGAGATACTCATGGGGCACATTTGACAAGTCCATACGTTCTTCCTGAAACACAGAACAAGACACAGCAGAACAAGCAGATAGAAGACAAGACTCATGACAACTCTCATTCCAAGAAAACACCAAATTATGACTCCAATTAATATGGGGATTGTGTATTCAGCCAGGGATGACTGAGGACCACTGGTGTGATGGTAGTCTCTGTTAAAAAATGCATTCAGAATGATTACTATTATCACATTATCTGATTATCACAGTGTGTGATAGAAGGAAGAGAGAGACCACTAAAAGCATGGACAGCAATAGGTTGAGAAAGGGGAAACACCAGACTGTAAGCAAGATTGGAAATTGGAGTCAATAAAATTACCCTAAGCCCCAGAATCAATAAGCATTTAACGTTTGTGATTGTCTGAATTCCAACACAGTTTAACTGATAACAAAATGGCAGCAGAAGAAGGTTTGTCCAAAATTACCTCACCTGCCAGTAACCTCTTACCTACTGATAGGAACTGTTTTTTACTGTACACAAATCCACTATGTGTCCCGCCCCTCCACATTACAGGCCCTTGTATCGACACCGCATTTCTCCTCGACCAAGAGCTGAAATCTGCCCATCTGCATGGCCTCCGGCTCGAAAGTAGATGTGTCCACCACCAGAGGAGATGAAGAAAAAAGTTAGTGTGTTGGGATACAACGCATGCGTAGCTCCCTGCATTGCAGCATGTTGTCCACTCGAACGGCCAGATCGATGAGACTGTCTAACCTTTTTGTCAACTCTAGTGCATAAATCTCATCTTTGATGTAATCAGCTAGTCCATATAAATACTTATCCCATTGCGCCTCTGAATTCCAATTGCTCTCTGCCGCTAATGTATGTAATTCTATAGAGAAGTCAGCAATGCTCCGGTTATCTTGATGGAGTTCAGCGAGCACCCAGGCCGCTTCTCTGCCTGAAGCTGTTCGATCAAAAACTCTTTTGATCTCCTCTGAAAAGGACTGGAAATAGGAACAGCAAGGAAGTTTTTGCTTCCAAACCATAGTACCCCAAAGTGCAGTTCTACCCGAAAATAAGGTGATAACAAACGTTACCTAACTCTGCTCTATAGGAAATGAAGAAGGTTTTAAAGTCATGAAAAGAGAGCACTTCGCTAAAAAGAGCCGCACAACTGAGGCTCGCCGGAGTAGAATGCTGGTGGTGGAAGACGAGGTTCAATGACTGTGCTTTGAGTGCTTAGATCTGGCACTGGTAGTGAACTGGTAGTGAATGGTAGTGGGTGCTTGCGGGACGATATTGGACATAAGTTTCTGTACCTGGGTGGTAAGTTCAGAAACCTGGGTTACCAAGGCTTGAATGGCGTGACTAGTGGCCACCATCTGTTCCCCCCGGTGATCAAGTCGAGATGAGCTATGATTTAGAAAGTCTCTGATCTCCGAAACACTTGCTGTGTCCATATTGGTCAGTTCGTTCTGTTACGACAAAATATGAACAAACCCAAATGCAAGTGAAGTGAAAATGTTTATTTATAATTCAAGCTACAGATGAACATGAGCAGGTAGCAGGTTGAATAGAGTTTGTGAGACAGTGAAATGCTGTTTACAGGTGAGTACAAACAAAGTCCAAAACGTAAGGAAGCTCCAGCTTCAAGAAGCGAACCCGCCCACAGCGGAGCTCGACAAGGATAGCCTGACAGGACACAGACACAAGCATTAAGATCAAAAAACTGACAAGGGGCAACTGAAATAACTTGATAGCACAACTAGAAGCCCTGCCTTGTAGCACACTGGTGAATCAGCTGAGCGGTGCTAAGCAATGGAGAATTGACCAGAAACAGCAAATCCACATGACAGCACAGATGCAGACATTTAAACACACATCCAAACAGCCACACATTCAACTTACACACAAGCATGCAACACAGAAAGAGCACACAGACCCATGAACCATGACAAAATGTATCAGTCCAGTTTTCAGAGTTGAAAGTCAGTTTAGTTCAGTTCAGTTCAGCTTTAACCAATCAGATTTCAAGTTGGCTGCACATGCAAAGTCAGCATTTTCTAGTCCACTGATTGGATGTTCAGACCTACCAATCAGCATAACTGTAAATATGTATATTTTTTTCACAGTATTATTATAAAAAAAAAAACATTTGTCAGCTTTTGCCAACATAAACACAATAGAAAAATAATTTAGTCTTATCCTACTAAATAACCACAGACTGTGAAAGACTCATCGTGAAGTTGAAAAACTACTTGAGCATGGTACATTAGGTTAATTTTAATTTTTACATTTTTAAATTGTTGTCTCTGTAGTATTCTGATTATATTTGCAAGACAAAGTTATTAGTAATACATTAGAATAAAAATGGTAGAATACGAATAACTACTGTTTTAGATGTTTAGCCTATAATTAATTGTGTATTGACACCTGGAGTTGTGTATTGGGTTTCTTGCGATAATAGCCTAATAGCATTTATTGTAGCTATATGAGTTACCTGTCTGTGATTCAATGCCCTGTTGGACTCTAACTTTTTTTGAGTAATATTTATGGTTTCTATTGCCATGACGTGATTAGGATAGTATTAAGAGGTAGATTCATGTGAAATACACAGTCCGCCATGGCAATCAACCCATGTCAAAATCTTCATCCCAATTTGAATTATTCCTTTTTGAATTCTTGAATACCTCTCAAGTCTCACTTGTTGTTGTTGTTTTTTTTTGTTGTTTTTTTTTTGTTTGTTTGTTTGTGTGTGTTTTTTTTTTTTAATAATTATGGGGAAAACCTGAGATCGAGACAAAGTTAAGATTTACATGAAAGGACACTTTCTCTTTGTTCCCATCTGCCACTGCAGAATGAACATCACAGATGCTCACTGAAACATATGATGCACATAGAAGGGTCTCACTAATTTCCTGCGACGGGTCACTTTGCTTGCTCAAATGGAGTCATTTTGCTTGGCTTTCCTGCAAGCAAAAGCGTAATGGGGTTGGGGGAGGGTGGGTGTGTGTTGCGGCCGCACTGATGAAAGCGATCTGGCATCCTGTGCCAGCTTGGAGCCATGCAACTGATTAAAAATGCTAATGTGCCC
This sequence comes from Danio choprae, assembly GCA_903798125.1. Lineage (NCBI taxonomy): Eukaryota > Metazoa > Chordata > Actinopteri > Cypriniformes > Danionidae > Danio > Danio choprae. The sequence continues at coordinate 347,666 of CAIGQW010054150.1, read as the reverse complement.
TGTTGTGCTTTGATGTCAGGGCAAACAATGCCATGGAAAGTTATGGCTAGACGTTGTAATCCTTTATTCGGAAGGGCATGCTGATGCCCAGCTGAGTGTCATGACAGTCAAAATCAATCATGGCCCAGCCGTGCTTCGGCGTCTGTAGCACCCCTGCTGGGCCTGCACACTTTAATTAGCTGCCATCCAAACCATCAGCCTTATGTATCATAGGCAGACAGGACCAGTGCTTTAATCACTTCATATTGGACACCAAATGGCATACATACAGCTCCACCAAAAAGTATCTAGAAACCAATGTCATTGTTAAACATCCTTTCATAATATTTAATCCTATATTATATTTAATGTTTGTGAGTTTGTGGGTCAGATTTTGCCTACATTGGTTGTATCAAATGTCCAGTAGTTGTAAAAAATACTGAATGATGTTTATATGAAAATCTAAAAACGTTATGCTAGGTTTAGCGCTAGGTTTAGTTTTAGTTTATTGAAAATATTGTTAGGTTGGTGCAGAAACAATGGAATTTTATGGCAGTACCCATGAAGACAGAAATTGTAACTTGTGGGGATGTTTTATTGGTCCCTATGAGTAAAAAAAAGAATGGCATTGGAGGGTCCGTCTTTTATAAAATGTGTTAAAACAGGTTATAAAGGGTGCAAAAGAAAAGAAAAACATAATAGTGCGATCTGTCGAATGTAGCACAGTGCTCATTCAGTAAAGGCACAGCTAAACAGATATGTCTTTAGTCTTGATTTGAATGTGCCTAAGGTTGAAGCACATCTGATCATTTCTGGAAGCTGATTCCAGCAGCGGCGGGGACAGTAGCTGAAGGCCGATTCACCCTGCTTTGACTGAACTCTTGGAAGTTGTGGTTGAGCTTGTCTGACGTCGACACATCTTGGCTGATTGGATGAGCTGATTGCCTTTCTGATATTACTGATCTTGTCAGTAAAGAAATGAGCAAACTCATTGCATTTGCTTTCCAGGGACAGGCTCTACAATGGTTTAAGTCATACTTAACTGACCAATATGAAAATTCAATATAAATGAACAGCCTTCACAAACCAGGACAGTAAAGTATGGGGTGCCTCAAGGATCAGTTTTAGGCCCTTTGCTGTTTACAATATACATGCTACCCCTGGAGACATTATTAGAAGACACATCATATCAGCTTCCACTGCTATGCAGATGATACCCAATTATATATTTCAACAAAACCTGATGAGACATCTGAACTGTCTAAACTAACAGTAGTTCAGATGTTAAAGACTGGATGACCAACAATTTTCTTCTCTTAAACTCAGACAAAACAGAATTATTACTTATTGGGCCTAAATCCTGTACACAGCAGATCTCACAACTTGACCTGCAATTAGAGGGATACAAAGTTAGCATTAGCTCTACTGTAAAAGATCTGGGCGTTATATTAGACAGCAATTTAACTTTTGAAAATCATATTTGCCATGTCACAAAAACCGCCTTCTTTCATCTGAGAAATATCGCTAAGTTACGAAATATGCTATCCATCTCAGATGCAGAAAAGCTAGTTCACGCTTTTATGACTTCTAGACTGGATTACTGTAATGCTCTGTTCGCTGGTTGCCCAGCAATCCTCTATTAATAAACTTCAGCTAGTACAAAATGCAGCTGCCAGAGTTCTTACCAGGTCTAGAACATATGATCATATCACCCCAATTTTATCTCCTTACACTGGCTACCTGTTAAGTTCCGTATTGATTACAAAATATTGCTTCTTACCTATAAAGCTTTAAATAATCTAGCTCCTGTTTATCTAACCAACCTTCTGTCTCGCTACAATCCAACCTGCTCTTTAAGATCTCAAAACGCAGGGCTTCTGGCAGTACCTAGAATAGCAAAGTCGAGTAAAGGAGGTCGAGCCTTCTCATTTATGGCTCCTAAACTCTGGAATAGCCTTCCTGATAATGTCCAAGGCTCAGACACACTTTCTCAGTTTAAAACTAGATTAAAGAGTTATCCTTTTAGTAAAGCATACACTCAATGCATCGCATAACGGTATGATGCATGAGTGAGCTCCACACAGGTGAGCTGGCTTGACAACCACCTGTAGAACACACTCCTCCTGTCTTAATACACCAGACATTGTGTTAGAAATTCTCATATGCTTTACATGTTTGCTTATATAACTGCTATTTTCATTTATAACAATCCATAATTTTCTTTTTTTTGCATCTGGTTTAAATACACTATGAACAGCATTGGGAGGGGGGAGGGGGTTGTGAGTCTTTCTACCGTTGCAAAGAGAGTGCGAGCATTATTTAGGTGCTGTTTATAAGGTTTGAAAAGAATGTTTAGTTCCAAGAGTTCATTAAGAGCATGAGGACTATCTTTATAGATGTTATAATGGACTACTAGTTACAAGGTGCTTTCTGTCTCCCAGTTATCTTCCTGACTTTAACCGGAGCAATGTCATCTGACATTCTTAACTTTAGAGTTAAACAAATCAAGGAGAGAACCAACAGTCTGCAGATATGCTTGGTGCTAGCGATATGGCCTTCATAAACTGCTCACTAGTGTTCTCATTTATGCATCTCTTTCTGACGGGGACAGATCTGTCTTCAATGGCTGGAGTGATCAATACATCAAAGAAAATACAGAAATGATCAGATATCCTTAACAACAGTCAATGAAATGTGTAAACCTTTAGTTCTAATTAAATCTAGAGTGTACAGCAATGCCTCCACCTCTCCTATTAGTTCTGCAGACACTCATAAAATCAACGTTTGGAGGAGCAGCTTCATTCAGGACTGATGCACTACAACTGTCATCTAGCCAAGTTTCATTTAAAAGCATAAAATAAAGGCAATTTGTGTTGATAAAATCATTGACTAGAAGAGACTTATTGTTAAGTGATCGGATGTTTAAAAGTGCTAACTTAACAGTTTTAGCTGTTTTCCCTACAGTAGTTAGTCTACACTGGTCAGATCTCAGGTCTACGAATGGACACCAGATTTGAATGATTTGCTATACGGGTTGAAGAGGCCTTTGATTTTCTGTCATGTAATACAACACATATTTGCGTAGAGGAAGCTACAGGCACACTGGGTTCCTGCTTGTTCTGTAAACATTTGATAAAGATATTGTTATCAAAGCAGGCACCCGACACACATCAATGAGATTTGTTTTGTTCACCTGCTGAAGATGGAGCGTTGTTTGTTTCCTGGTGGTGTGGCAAGAGTCGGAGGGCTCTTCCAGGTGGGCTCAGATGTGGTTGTGGAGCAAGATGCTTTTTGGTTGATAACTGGGGGCTTGCGGCAATGGAGTGTGAAAGTTTAGTTCCAGCAAACACCAGTTCCTCCATCTTTTTTGAAAAACAAAAGGTGAGCAAGGTGACAAGGAGAGTGTGTCTAGTGACAGAGGCTGTGGCTCTGGAGATTCTGGCTGCTGAAATATATTGTCCTGGCTATTTTCCTGAAAATCATTGTTGAGTGCTGAGACTTGATGCTGTTCTGATGCATCACAGTCTATCTGTGTTGAGCTCAGTGTGCAGAGTGCAGGCGGCAATGTGTCTGTGAGCGGTGGTTGTTTTGGCTGCATAGCGTTATCACTGTCCTTGTGAGATGCATCAGCCCCAAGTCTAATCAGGAGCTGATTTGAAGTCCTGTGGTCATTCGGACATTTACTAGGGGTGTGTGTGTCATTAGGGTTGAGTTCACTGACATACGCAGCTGATGGATAATGGAGGGAGAATTTGATATTGTCCCTTAGCACTTTTGCACCAAGTTTGTTTGGATGAAGGCTGTCTGATATAAACAGTTGTTTTTTATTCTAGAAGAGATTGAAGTTGTCAATGAAATTCAGTCATTTCATGTTACATATTTTTTTGCAGCCATGCATTTAGGCCAAGAAGCCATGAAAACATTTGTCCCTCTTGCAGCGAGTGGTCCACTGATGAATGGCTGAATTTTTAATCTTTCAACTGTTTCCAAGAGTTTACAGAAATCTCTCTTGAGCAGTTCTGACTGCTCCTTCCGAATATCATTCTTCCCCACATGGATAATCCATTTTGCAGTCTTGTGCTTCTTCAGAATTTTCTCAAGTTCTTTGTTTACATCAGAAACTGTTGCATGAGGGAAGCAGTATGTCATTGTTTCTCTGCTCCTAAAATTCCTGATTACTGAATCTCCAACAATCAATGTTCTTATCTCAGCTGCGATCGGACGAAAGTAATGCCACTGTCTAGTCGGCCTTGAGCCTCTGTTCCATGCAGAATTAGCTGCTGAGTCATGCGATCTCTGTCTGACTGCATTTGGGGATTCTTCACCCATATTACTCAAAACTTCATATCTGTTCTGAAGTACCCTTTGGTCTCGCACCTTGTTTATGCCATCGGTTATCATGTTCATTTTCAACAGTTTTATTCTGTTTTTCTGTGCTCAAAACTCACCGGCTGTATGCTGTGAGGGTCCATGATGAAATGGTCCTGTGTGATCAGGCAGTTCTAGAATCGTCTTAGCTCCCTTTTATTGGTTGGGACAGGAAAATCAAGTATGTCAGCAACTTTTCCTTCAACTGGCTTTACTTGTCCTTGGCCCACCTGCTTATCAAGGTAAGTTACTACAGCTTTTGCAAACTCACATTTCACCAAGTTTAAAGTCAATGAAGCATCAGACAACTTAATGAAAACTTGGTCATGGGTATTTAGATGATCTTCCCAATCATCTGAATAGACCACCACATCATCCAAGTAAACTTCACAGTTGGTAATTTCTGACAGTACACGCTGCATTAAACGCGCAACTAAGACTGATTGCTTCCTCCAGCTGTGTTCACTTACGGTGAACCCCTCTCACTCACTTATGGAGGAGTAAGAGGGGATAAAAACAGAAGCCAAACACTTGGATGTTGAGAAAGGAACTAGAGAGGAACCTTTCTCCAGAGCACTAACTGGGTTCCAGATTAAACTAGAGCTGTTATGAACTGTTGAATTGTTGAAATTATTGTCTGACCTGCTGATGACTGGTATTTTCGCTCTGTTGTTACTAAAAGCAGTACCACTGTTTAAATGTGTTTAAACTTTGATTTCTTTCTTTTGCTTTTTCTCCAGGAAGCAGTAAATAGATGGACGGTCCTTCCTTTTTGTTGGAATTTTTCTCCTGTTTTGAGGTCAGTCGGGGAGTCAGTGTAGTTTTGTAGTTAATTTTCATCAGTTTTCTTTATAGTTTGTTTAGAGGTTTAACTCCCAGACAGAACCCTGTTTTGTTTGTTATTTTGGCTTAATTCCCCTCCTGAAGCTAGCGCTTCCTTGAAACCACTACATTGTGTCTGACTTGAAATTTTAATTGTAAATAAATCATTGAACTTTACTCATTGTGGTGTTGTGACTGGTCCCAGTTTAGTGCTCTTTATATAAACTAATATTGTTGGGTTCCCTGTATTTCCCCTAGACTTGTGTTGGATGTAACAGTTATGCACTGTTAAAGGTGAAATATCCAAATGTCTTCCTACCTTTCTTTCAGGAACATTGTTTTTAAGCATTTCAATCATTTTCTCAGGTATTTGTTGGCAAACTGGTCATCTCTGGCACATCTTTGCTCCTAAAGGACTAGACCTTTCTTGGATACTGCTTTTGTACCAAATCATAATTACAATCACCTGTTGACATCACCTGTTTCAAATCACATCATTTAACCAATTTACCTAATTACGAGTGCTAAATTGCTCCTGTCCCAACTCTTTTGAAATGTGTTGCAAGAACCATAATTGGAATGCGTGTTTATTTTGAAAGAAAAAAACAAACATAAAAACAAACATAAACAAATAAATAAGTAAAAATCACGAGGAACACATTAAATAATGTTTGTTGTATTGTCTGCAATGAAAGAAGACAAAGTAAATGTAGAAAACACTACCTTTTTTATTTGCTTTTTCCATGATTTGTAGTTGTCATGTAAGCTATATCATTAAAATGTTTGGCTAATTATTGTTACATCATGCCTATCATTCACTAGTAACTATTCAGCTTCAGCAATTTTAGTGGAATTTGTGAATTTGTTAATCATTTATTTTAATTGGCCAATTGTCTTTTTAATGTACTTTTAAATGCAATCTGCATACCTTTAGACTTGTATTATGAATAATACTAATAAAAATAGATTTTGTTGTTCATCTATTCAATTTTCTCTATTATAATGAAAAGATTATTTTGTCTTTATTCAAATTAGACCGAATTTAATCCCCCATTTTCCTCAATTTCTAATACAGTAAAACATTTAGTGTGTTTAAAGGGTACACATCTTTGGGCTTATTTGTAGATTATAATGGGGCCATTCCAGTTTGCCCTGTCAAGAAGTCATATGTTTTCAAAACAGCATGATGGAGACTGTTGAGCATAAATGTAGGCTGTGAGTGTTTTTAGGCAGCCTGACCACTGGATTATGGCATTCCATGATTATATTGGAGCTTGCTAAAATGAGGCTGATCCGTACCCCCTTCCGGCGGAGCCGGCCGTCAGACAAAACAGAACTCCCCATGGTTATGACATCATTGCCAAATAATATGTTTGCATGGAATCTCCCTTGATGTCTCTGCTTTCAGTGGGATAAAAGCGACTGAATGAAGGAGAGAGGGAAAAACACACAGATGCATCTTCAGAGCAGCCAGGGCTTCAAATAAACCTCACACATCCCAGCAGCCACCCAGAGATACTGTCACATGATTTTGACGTCAAAAAGAGTCAGCCATGATTGGCTCCATATGGGCCTGAAAAAAAATATTTTCAGAATAGTGGGAACCTTTTCCCAAGTTGGTGGCAATAGTTGGGTATAGATTTAAGCACAGTGCTTGTGTATAATGTCACTGAGAATTATCCGATTATGTGATATATTTGTGATAGTTGAGGTTGTGATTTGAGCTAGCACAGAACCACAAATATTAGATTTCATCATACATTCAATCTATTCTACTCATTAATTCATTTTCAGCTTAGTCCTTTTAATCATCAGGGGTCGCCACAGCAGAATGAACCGCCAACTTTTCCAGTACCGGGAAACATCCATACACACTCATTCACACACTTACACTATTCACACACTTAGTTTATTCAATTCACCTATACCGCATGTCTTTGGACTGTGGAGAAAAACAGAGCACCCAGAAGAAACCCACGTGAACATGGGGAGATGCATGCAAACTCCACACAGAAATGCCAACTGACCCAGCCGGGACTCGTAATTTTGGCATGTTGAAACAAATGTAGCATGATAAGTATATGATGGGAATGTATATCATGCAACACATCCAACTAATGTCTTTTTAAACAACTGCATGCCAACAAATTGGTCAATATATTCTGCTCTGTGAACTGAATCTCAAAGATTGAAGACTCACAGCACATTAAATGCAGCTATTCCATGAATGCAGCTGCATGCTGAGACATCGACACAGTGAAACTGACCTCCTGAAGATGAGCTGGTGAATACAAGACAATATAGAGAGCAAAAAACAAACTTCATTTACTGTTTTATATATACAAATTGTCATATATCTTACAGTTCCTCTCATACGAGTATTCCTTAATTGTATTTGAAGATTGCAAACACAGAATGCTGTTTTTATTTCAGTGTACATCAAAATCTATTTTTAAGCATTTGTAGTGACATAAATGTAAAAAAAAAATAAATAAAAAAAAAAATAAAACTGGTGATCTGATGTGCACAAAATGCTCTCATCTGTGTTTCTGTGACAAAAAAAAGAGAATACGTTTGAAAGCCTTTTCAGCCTAGATGTCATGTTGGGTAAGATTTATTCCCTTGATCATGATGGCACAATGGCACAAAATCTCCTCTCAGCACATTTCATTGATGGGCATTATAACCACACAACAACCACATTTTTTAGAACAATAATCCATCCACAAATAAGGATTAAATAATACATTTATTATTAAGTGATTTCATTTCAAGTACATTTTAAAAACATTCACACAAAAGATATGTTGATATTATGACATAAAATTATTATTGGCTATTTCACTCCTAAATAAATATTTTAAATATCTTTAAAGTTTTAGTAAATACTGCATAGAACTAAAACAGGTTTTAGATGTGTTTCTCCACTCTCATTAGTTTTTCTCACTCACTCACTTTACTTCAGCTTATTCCCTGCTATATGGGGGGTCACCACAGCAGAATGAACTGCCAATTTATCTAGAAATTGCAGCAACCCTCAACCCAAACACACTCTCAGCCATTCACACACTACAATTTAGTTTATCCAATTCACCTACATTGCATGTCTTTGGATTGTAGGGGTAACTGGAGCACCCAGAGAAAACCCATACAGACACGGGGAGAACATGGAAACTCCATACATAAAGGTCTCTTGGTCCAGCCAGGACTCAAACCAGAATAATTCTTGTGACTTAA
>CAIGQW010054150.1:318452-334260 GCA_903798125.1 Danio choprae | reverse complement strand
GTGCAATACTTTCTCATACGCACTCGTACACAGCACCTTATAACAATTTACAGTGCAATACTTTTTCTACGCAGTCGTACACAGCACCTTATAACTTGTCTGTACATACAATTCACCTTCCAGAGCTTTTTGACTGATTGCATCTCTGTTTAATGTTTGTTGTGTTTTTCATATTTATTTCATGTTGTCACTGTTCACTTTATGTACACTGGAAGCTTCTGTAGCCAAAACAAATTCCTTGTGTGTGTAAGCACACTTGGCAATAAAACCCATTCTGATTCTGATTGTGATTTAGAGAAGCAATGCTTTTTTAACCTACTAAATAAATTTTAGGCTTCTTTTTAAAGCTGCTCTGTGCAGTCTAATAAAACACATAACATCTTAAAACACCTTTAGTGCTTAGATGTTTTCTATAAAGCAAAGAAATTGAGTTTGTGTGACGTCATTAGCATGGCCACACAGGACACTGTCTGTGTCACTAGTGTAACGGGGTGCAGAATCACACGACAAGAGAAATCAAGTTTAGACTCCAGAGGGTGGATTTATTTACAAGGGTGAATGAGTGCAATATCCCAAGGGGTGATCCAGCGGGTGGTGTACTCTTGTCCTTGGGGTGCTCAGTGCCTGTGAGATGAGACAGTAGGGGAGAATTAGGGGGTGGGTGGGGAGTGACCCCTGACAGACCCGCAAAAGCTACCCAGATCCGAGAGAGCCCGTGCTTTGGCATTGGCAGTCCCGGCCCGATGACGCACAATGAAGTGCAAGTCCTCGAGCGCGAGGAACCATCTTGTCACCCTGGCATTTGAGTCCTTTGCCCTGGCCATCCACTGCAGAGGGGCATGATCGGTAACCAGGGTGAACTGGTGGCCGAGGAGGTAGTACCGCAGCTCCAGGACTTCCACTTCTCACTTGATGGCAAGGGCTTCCTTTTCTACTGCGGCGTAGTTTCTCTCGGCTGGGGTCAGCTTTCTGCTGATGTATAGGATCGGATGCTCTTCCCTTTCCTGAACATGTGACAGAACGGCTCCTAGTCCTGTGTCAGAGGCATCCGTCTGGAGCAGGAAGTGACAGCCAAAATCAGGAGCTCGGAGATCTGGTTCTGAGGTCAGTGCTGTCTTGATGCCCCTTCCTGGTCAGATCTGTCAGAGAGGCGGCTAAAGAGGAGAAGTTAGGGATGAAGCAGCAATAGTACCTCCCCAACCCTAAGAATGCTCGTACCTGGGTTTTGGACTTCGGCCTGGAAGCAGTGCGGACAGCTTCAACCTTTTTTTCTTGAGGTTGGAAGAGTCCCCTTCCCACATGGAAACCCAGATACTTCACTTCGGAAAGAGCCAGATAGCATTTACGAGGGTTGTCAGTGAGTCCAGCCCTCCGGAGTTCAGACAGCACCCTCCGTAGATGGTCCAGTTGGTCCTCCTATGCCACCGAGTGGATCACAATGTCATATCAGTATACTGCGGCATAAGCGTGGTGGGGCCGGAGTATGATATCCAACATTTATTGAAATGTGGCAGGGGCCCCGTGTAGGCCAAAGGGAAGGGTCCGGTACTGCCAATGGCCGCTGGGGGTGGAAAAGGCAGTTTTAGGTTTGGCATTCTCAGAAAGTGGTACTTGCCAGTAGCCCTTGGTTAGGTCTATGGTAGAGATGTACCGGGCCCTTCCCAGGCGATTTAACAGCTCATGCACTCGAGGCATGGGGTAGCTGTCAAATTCTGAGATTTCATTAAGCCGACGAAAGTCATTTCAGAAATGGAGGGTGCCATCAGGTTTGGGGACCATCACAATTGGGCTGGACCATGAGCTAGATGATGGTTCAATTATCCCTAACTTTAGCATTTGTTTTATCTCCTCTTCTATAGCCTGCCGACGAGCCCCAGGGACCCGGTAGGGCCACTGCCGTACAATGACTCCTGGTTGTGTTCGAATATCATGCTGGAGTGGGCTGGTCTGCTCAGGGATATAAGAGAACACATCTGGGAACTGACCGATCAGGTGCCGCAGATCCCCCTTCTGAGCAGCCGAGAGATGGGGGTTGATGTCTACAACTACGGGTTCAGAGGTGGCGAGGGCAGCATGTTGGACCCTAGTTCCTATCCACTTCTTTAGAAGGTTAATGTGGTACAACTGATCTGCCTTCCGTTTCCCTGGTTGTTGTACCTGGTTGGTCACTGGTCCAATTTTTTCTAATAACATGTAGGGGCCCTGCCATGAGGCTGGGAACTTACATGCCGCGTTTGGGACTAGGACCATAAACCCGATCTCCCGGTTGGAATTCCAGTGGTTGTGCTGCTCTGTTGTAGCGGCGTTGTTGGGCCTGTTGTGCTGTAATCAGATGCTCCCGGACTAATGGCATGACACGGCCAATTTTTTCTTTCATCTGCTTGATGTGTTCCGCCAGACCGTTGGGCTACAGGCTGCTGCTCCCGGATCCCGAAGAGAACGTAGGGCAGCATAAGGTCCCAGTCACGCTTGTCCTCTGTGGCAACTCGTCTCAGCATTTGCTTTAGTGTTTGGTTGAAGCGTTCAACCAGGCCATCTGTCTGGGGATGATAGACGGTGGTCCTCAACTGCTTCACCTTCAGCAGCCTGCAGATGTCAGCAATTAGCCGGGACATGAAGGAGGTACCCTGATCGGTCAGGATCTCTGTGGGGATGCCGACTCGGCTGGAGAGCAGGAAGAGCTCCTGGGCGATGGCTTTCCGAAGGGGCACCGCCTCAGGCTACCTGGTAGTGTAGACAACAACCACCAGAATGTGCTCATGTCCCCGGGTATACTTAGGCAACGGCCCTACCAGGTCCATCCCAATGCGCTTGAAGGGCACCTTAATGATTGGTAAAGGAATCAGCAGACTCGAGAGGGGGGGTCCTTGGCAAGGTCCGTTGGCAGGTGGGGGAGGTGGAGCAGGCCAGGCAGAACCGCTTTACATCTGCCTCCAATCCTGGCCAGTGGAAACGGTCCCGTACCCGATGGACCGTATTGGCCACCCCAAGGTGTCCTGCCATGGGATGGGAGTGGGCCAGTTCCAGTATCACCTCGGTCTTGGATCGTGGTACGACCTGCAGGGGTTTTTCCTCCCCCTCTGCTGTGCGACCCAGTAGAGCAGGCCATTCTGGACAGCAAAGTGTGGGAGAAGGTGGGGACCAGGCTGAGTTTCTTTTCCCTCTATGACTCGGATTTGGGTCCAGCAATGTTTCAGCCTATCGTCCCCCTGTTGTTCCTTGGCAAATGAGCCCCCTCCTGTGACCTGCTGGAAGACATCATAAAACAGGTTAGTATTATAAGAGGGGGCCAGAGCCACCACCTGAGTCCCAGCCTGTCTTTCATTTTCATTGTCTCACTCGGAACAAGTTCAGGTGAGGGAGTATTTAATAAACAACCCATGGCTGGAAAATATACTAGATTTAAAAGAAAATATCTTAATATTAAAAAGGTAATCTATGTTTGATTTTATCGATGTCATAACAAATGTGCTTAAATAATGTAGCCTAGTTGTCAGCACGCATCAGTGTTTACTGACATTGAAATAAGAATTAAAAAAATTGAAATTAAGAAAACACAAATATTGTTATAGCAACACTTGTGACTGCTTTGGGAAATTATGCTCATCTTAGACATCACGAGGTGACTGATCGTGAAGGAACGTGTAGTCTGGCACATTTGTTACCCACGACAAGTCAAGACTTTATCAAGACAAAATCGCATAATCTGACATAGTAACTTTCGCAACCGACAATAAAATCGTGTGATCTGACTGGGGCTTTATAGTAGACAATAACACAGGGATGTAGTGGAATCTGGTGCCCACTCATGCCACAACCCATTTTTTTCTGCTTTTTAAAATGTATCAGTTCAGGCTTTTTTGGCACCGGTACAGTTTTAAAGGTATCAATTTGCCAATTTGGCAAAAAAAAAAAAAAAAAAAACCCTATTCCTCTTTTTTTTATTTTCCCAGCATTATGTGCTTTGACATTGTTCTTTGACATTTTATTTCTTTGTCAAGAAAAAAATAACCTGAGGATCATGCAGCTGTGCCATTTCTGTTGAAGAAATTCCTGGCTGAGAGAGCGATATTATATAAAGACTTTTGTGTGGTAGTGCTGAATTGTGGCCGCCAAACATTTTTACAAATTCTAATGAATGTGCCTGCATCAGTGCTAAACTTTAAAGACCTTTTAAATGGGCAGATAGTTGCCGTTAAACATTTACAATCTAAGTAAGTGCCACCACAGAAAAAAGCATCCTCTGCCTCTATTTTCCCCGTCATTTCTCTCTGTTTTTGATGTGGGGGAGATTACTGCAGGGCAATGCTAGTGTCTTCAGCTAGGGCTTTCTGCCTGCTTTTACTTTCTCTACTGGGACGTGTTTCATAGAGGCACAGTAAGATGCCATCTTTAGCACCCTTGCTTCCATCTCAGAGTAACCAGACTTTATCGACTGCAGCAGAGTGAGGAGAGGAGATATGAAGAGCAAGAACAGAGAGGAGGAAGTGTTGTGCTTGTGTTTTTCTCGCGAGCAGCGGGAGAACAGTGCTGCTTTGAACTCCCCCCCCCCCCATTAAAAGCCCGATGGAGATTTGAAGAGATCTGTTGAAAGGAACCGGCGTATTTTAGATGTTAATTTGTTTTTGTTGTGTTTTTCACTTCTCTTTTTTCTCTGTCTAGGCCTTCTAAATCTTTTATATTCACATCCAATTTAACACAGCTGGATAAAAAGCTTTATTTTTCCCAAACTTCAGTGCCTTGCTTCATTTCCATTTCTATTGAACTTTTCCACACTTTGTGCAAAGTCAAAAGATCAATATTCGCACAACTTATTTCAGGATTATAGCATGTATCCGCATGTACCACACAGCACATGACTCAAGTTCATTTCTTGAGACAATATCCATGGAAAAGAGCCAAGATAATTATCTGAACACATTATTAGATATAGCAATCAGGCAGTGCTTGTATTATACTGTTTTCTCTGGCGCTCGCTCTGAGCATGAAAATGATTGTATACTGAAGATCAGAGAAGCTATTATAGATGCTAAATGGCTGTTACACAATATTTTGTTTACACTGGATGTCTCACATAGTTTTGTTATCTATAAAGATGGGACCATAACTGTGTGACACAGAGAAGGCTGCTTCTACGAAACATTGATTTTTAAAAAGATTGTTTGGACATGTAACAATATAAAGCTTTCTCCTCAGCATTTGAAATACTCAGTGTTGTTCCCACCCCCTCCGCAGCTCCACCTGTGTTTAGATCTGCTGCAGGCCGTTACACACACACACACACACACACACACACACACACACCCACACACACACACACACACACAGATGAACTGATGCTGTATTGGGCACAAAAGGAGGCCCTACTGTCTTGGTCACAGATGCACCATTAAGAAGCGCACCAACAATTTGATATCTTTGAACTCTGATATGTCACCCATAATTCTGTGTGTATTGTAATGTTTTAAACATAACTGTGCTATTACTCTGCTAATAAAACATTCATTCTCTGGTCTTGTTGGTGGAATGGGCAATCAATGAAGAATAACAACCAGTCTGGTAAAATATAGCCATGAAACCTCAACACTAAATTGGCCAGTGTTTTAGTTTCATTGTCCAACCACTGTATGTATAAGCAGTCCATCCGGAAAGTATTCATAGCACTTCACTTTTTCCACATTTTTTTATGTTACAGCCTTATTCCAAAATGGATTAAATTCATTTATTTTCTCAAAATTCTATACACAATACCCCATAATGACAATGTGAAAAAATATTTTTTTGAAATTGTTGCAACTTTATTAAAAATAAAAAACCTGAAAAATCACTTAAGTATTCACAGCCTTTGCCGTGAAGCTCTAAATTGAGCTCAGATACATTCTGTTTCCACTGATCATTCTTGAGATTTTTCATTGGAGTTCACCTGTGGTAAATTCAGTTGATTGGACATGATTTGAAAAGGCATACACCTGTCTATATAAGGTCCCAGGGTTGAGAGTGCATGTCAAAGCACAAACCAAGCATGAAGACAAAGGAATTGTCTGTAGACCTCTGATACAAGATTGTCTTGAGGCCCAAGAATGGGGAAGGTTACAGAAAAATTTCTGCTGCTCTGAAAGTTCCAATGAGCACAGTGACCTCCATCATCCATAAGTAGAAGATGTTTGAAACCACCAGGATTCTTCCTAGAGCTGGCCGGCCATCTAAGCTGAGTGATTGGGGATAAGGGCCTTAGTCAGGGAGGTAATCAATAACCCAGTGGTCGATCTGTCTGAACTCCAGCGTTCTTCTGTGGAGAGAGGAGAACCTTACACAAGGACAACCATCTGTACAGCAATCCACAAGGTCCTCCCGGTCTGTATGGTAGAGTGGCCAGACGGAAGCCACTCCCTGCCTGGAATTTGCCAAAAGACATCTGAAGGACTCTCATACCATTAAAAAACAAAATTCTCTGGTATGATGAGACTAAAATTGAACTCTTTGGAGTGAATGCCAGGTGTTACGTTTGGAGAAAACCAGGCACCAGACCTAAATCCTATTGAACATCTCTGGAGAGATCTGAAAATGGCTGTACTCGCTTCCCATCCAACCTGATAGAGCTTGAGAGGTACTGGAAAGAGGAATGGTCAAGAATTCCCAAAGACTGGTGTGCCAAGCTTGTGGCATCATATTCAAAAAGACAGGAAAAGAAAAAGTGAAAAGAGAAGCAGGAGGCTGGTGATGGTTGGCCGCTGTCTTGGTTTGTCTAGAAGCCTGGGTCACGGCCTGCTTAGACTTCCTCCAGGTGTGGGAACACCGACAGACAAAACCAAGAGCAGACAGGACTGCGGCATTGGGTTCCTGTGCAGGAAACAAAGGGAGATGCTAACCAACAAAACCTTAGAAAGGGGACATACCTGTACTGTAGAAACTACCAGCAGGGAGTTGTGGGCATACACTTGTAGAGGACCCGATCTGTCTACAGAATTCTTTCCAAAACCGGGAGACAATTTGGGGTTCTCTGTCAGAGACCACATCTACAGGAAGGCCATGAATCCAGAAGAAGTGGTCAACCACCACCTGAGCAGTCTTGGTTGACAGGAGTTTGATTAAAGCGATAAAATGAGCCTGCAATAACTCAGAGGCAGAAGACATTGAAGGCCTTTGTAGTCAATAAAAGGATGAAGAGAATCATCATTCTTTTGGACAAAGAAGAACCCAGCCCGGCTGGAGAGGAAGAGGGGCAGATGAGGTTGGCTTCTAAACATTCTTGAATATACCCACAGACTGAGGTTGGGAGCATGCAGACAACACACATAGGGACAACATAAACAGGTAAGTCAGGCCACACTCGTCACACAGAGAGAGAGAGAGAGAGAGAGAGAGAGAGAGAGAGAGGACAGTGACAGGTCAAGTAAACATTGTGAGTCCACACGATGAATTGACAGCTGAGTGTGTATTCGACAGTTCAGGTGGCAAGGAGAGCTGATCAAACGCACTGTCTGAAGCCTTTGCCTGGCACCGCAGTTAAAACCTCTGCTAAATGAGGTGCTTTTTAGTGATGTTTAGTTTTTTTATTTTGTTTTATTTAGTGTGATTCTGTTAATAGCAGCTAGTTAATTGATAACGAATTGTGAATGAATGGTAATTAATGTTTTATGACAAGCTTGATTACTTTTTATTAGGTGGGATATACTAAACCAGACATCTGGTCTCACTACAAGGCTAAAGCCAACCATGAGCCCAGGTGTACCGCAGTCACCGACCTAATATAAGATAGCCATTAAAGGTGCTGTATATATTTTTGACGGTTCTAAATCATAGAAATACCATCACGTGTTTGCAGATATTTAAGAAACATACTAAGTGAACATATTTGTTCATCGAGAAAAAACAATGCTAAAGACAGTTATTCTTCCTTGAAAAATGTGTTCCTTGTCGAAATGTCTGTCCTTGGTTTGGTCTCGATAACCCACCCTCTGCCAGGTTACCCAATTATATTTCAGCACTCTGGGTTGCCTTGGTGGAAAACACACCGTATTTTATTTCATTCATAAAGGCTGCGTCAATGTATGCGGCCATGGCTGAAAACAACCTCTGAAAGACAGCAGCAGCTTCCGAAATGAGACGCAGAATCAAATTTATAAAAAGGTGGATTTTAATTAGCAAAAAGTATAAATATTACGAACATAAACATTAGCTGAGCTGCAAAGATTGTAATACCATGTCCCAACGAGACAAAAGATTTCAGTGACAAGCAATTTGGCACAATTGCACAAGATGCAATATGACAGAAATATTTAAATACAGCCATTCAGATGCACAGAATAGTGGAAGCACTCATGCACAACACAGCCACAAACAAATCTCACTACCACCCTATATAACACCGATAACCACAGCAGAGGGTGAGACATATCTCTACTGGCCAGAGACTCATGCTTTCTCTCTCTCTCACCCTACAGAAACGACAGACTTGCCCGAGGAAGCTGGAAAGGCGGTCGACATTGCACTGGAGCACCCTGCATGGAGAAAATACCACACAACACAAAATTACCAAATCAGTTACCTGCACCTGAGAATGTTGATCATAAACAAATTCCCTCTGGGGTCTGTTCATTCACAACTTGTGTTGGCTTCTTCACTCTGCCCTGCTACACTGGTGGAGAATGCGTGCTTGAAGAAGGAGTGAAGTTAAGGATTTCATCAACCGCTAACACTTTTTGTTTGTCTGATTTGCAGTGTGTCATCATGCTCGCTCTCCACGGGGCTCCGTCAGCATGGAAGAAATTATCCAGCAGCTCACGGACGTGATGTCGAGGCAACAACAGCTCGCAGAGGAAATCACCACTCGACTTGAAAGAATGGAGCAGGTGGTCGAATCTCTACTAAGTTCCCGATTGCCACTTCCTTATCCCCGGAGCACAGCACACCATCTCACGAAGCTCAGCGACCTGGATGATATTGAAGCATATTTGCACACATTCGAGGTAGTAGCAACCAGAGAGAATGGGCATGGCTGCTGGCTTAATTTCTCATCGGTGAAGCTCAGCGGGCATACAATTCACTGAAAATTCCACAAAATGATAACTACGAGATTTTGAAGAGAGAGATACTGGCAAGAGTTTGTTTGTCTCCTATCAATGCAGCCCAGCAATTCTGGCAGTGGACATATAATGAGCAGCTCTCCGCCCGTGTCCAAGCCATACAGCTGTCTAGACTGGCCCATCTCTGGCCACAGAACCACAGTACCAAGGGGTCACTTGCCCAACAGTGCTTAGTAAAAGTCAGCGTAAAAGAGATAAGTGCAGTACTGGATTCTGGCTCCTCAGTAATGCTGGTGCAGCCCCATATCATTCCTCCACAGATGGATACCCAAGCAACACTTCCCATTACTAGTGTGCATGGAGAAACATGCCATGTCCCCACCTGCCGGGTAACTGTAACAGCTGAACCAGGATCCTGGGCTGTGGAAGTTGGAATCGTGAGATTTACCTGTACCAGTGTTGCTGGGGAGAGATTACCCTGGAGTTGAGCAACTACTCACCTCCGTGATGCAGCCAGCTGAACCACGGTGGAGGAAGATGAGGGGGCATCCGCTGAGACAAGGGGGGGCGCCCAACTGTCATGCTGGCCACTGAGAGCGAACGAGAGGGTGAGTGTGCACAATCTGAGCGTAACCTATATGCTGATCTGTTCCAGAAAATAACCACAGGAGGAGCCTACGGAAAGGAACAGCGAGAAAACAAGCGGCTGAAGCACTGCTGGTCACATGTCCGTATAGTGGATGAAGAAGTGCGCTTGCTGGGTCCTCACCCTCTCCCATACTTCGTGGTCAGAAAAGGTCTGCTTTATTGTGTCAGACAGCGGCGAGGAAAGGAAAAACATCTTGTGGTCATCCCGAAAATGGAGACTGTAATGGAGTTGGCACACTTCCACTCGATGGCAGGACACTTGGGGGCAGAAAACACCATTCAGCTTATCCGCGATCGTGTCCACTGGCCAGGCCTGGAGGCTGAAGTGAAAAGATTTTGCCGGGAGTGTGCCACCTGCCAGCGAACATCACCCCGGAAACCTCCCCCAGCCCGCTCGTACCACTTCCCATTATCGAAGTGCCCTTCGAGCACATTGGGATGGATCCGGTAGGGCAGCTGCCGAAGTCTGCCCAAGGCCATCAACACATCCTGGTAATCAATAACTATGCCACCAGGTACCCGAGGCAGTTCCCCTCCATCAAGCCAATGCAAAATCCATCGCAAAAGAGCTGGTCCAGTTCTTCAGCAGAGTGGGAATTCCCTCTGAGATATTAACTAAGCAGGGCACACCATTCATGTCTCGGCTGATGACCGATCTCTGCCGACTGCTCAGGGTAAAACAGCTCCGCACATCTGTTTATCCCCCACAGACAGACGGGCTGGTTAAACGCTTCAACCAAACCCTTAAACAGATGTTGAGTCGAGTAGTCGCAGAGGATGTGCGCGACTGGGACCTGATGTTACCGTACGTGGTCTTTGGGATGAGAGGCCTCTCTGGGGTTCACTCTGTTTAAATTATTGTTTGGCCAACAGCCACGCGGACCGCTGAATGTGGCCTGGAGACATGGGAACAGAAGGCCGCTCTCCATCGCAGTATAATAGAGCACGTACAGGACATAAGCAAATGCATAGACCGAGTTACACCCCTGGTCAAAGAACACCTGGTGGCGTCCCATCGTGCCCAACAATGAGTGTATGACTGACCTGCACAAGCACAGTAGTTCCAACCAGGTGACAAAGTGCTTATCCTTGTTTCCCCAGGCACAGTGGTGGGAAAAAAAAAAAAATCGGGCCGGTCAATTACATGGTTCGTCAGCCCGGGCAGAGTTGGAATGGGAAGATATATCATATCAACTCAAGTGGATAGCACCCTGAGGGGAGCTGGCAGCATTCACCCATAAAGACCCACCAGTGGTAGCTATGGGAGATCAGCTATCCGCAAGTCTAAGGTGGAGTTGGAAGCTCTGGTCAGTCAATTCCAGTATGTGTTCAGCGATCGCCCTGGGTGGACCACAGTTTTACATTACAAAATGTAATGCAAGGCAGCAGCCTTATCGGGTACCAGAGAGCCGCCGGCAGGCTATCGAGGAGGAAATTACCAGGATGAGGAAACTAGGAGTCCTCCTGGAGCCCGTGGTCCAGTCCGATAGTAATGCTACCGAAGCAAGACAGCACTCTCCACTTCTGCAATGACATCCGCAAGCTCAACGACATCTCCAGCTTTGACGGATACTCAATGCCCAGAGTAGATGAGCTTTTAGACCATCTTGGAAAAGCCAGATATATTTCCACCTTAGATCTAACAAAAGGCTATTGGCAGGTGCCCCTATCCCCAGAAGCGAAGGAAAAGCGGCTTTTAACACCCCTAGTGGACACTGGCATTATCGAATGCTTCTGTTCGGGCTGAATGGGGCACTTGCCACGTGTCCTTCACGCTGCCGCACTTGCCACGTGTCCTTCACGCTGGGTATTACCGGTGTTTCAATGCTAACTTCTCAATAGCCTGCCCCCTGTCTGACCTGACTAAGAAAAGGCAGCTGGAAAAGATCCAATGGTCCCCCAGCATTCCAAGCGCTGAAGAAAGCACTGACAACTACTCCAGTGTTCCACGTTTCAGACTTCAGCTAACCCTTCATTCTCCAGATGGATGCATTGGGTGGCGGGTCACCCAATGATTCATCAGCGTTGTACTGGGAAGCACTCATGCACAACACCTGGAGCAATCACAGCAGCAACTAATCTTTCTACCGCCCTATATAACAGCGATAACCACAGCAGAGGGTGAGACACATCTCCACTGGCCAGAGACTCATGCTTTCGCTCTCTCTCACCCTACAGTAACAACAGACTAGCCGGAAAGCTGGAAAGGCAGTCGGCATTGCACTAGAGCACCCTGCACGGAGAAAATACCACACAACACTTGTAAATAAATTGCCTCCGGGGTCTGTTCACTCACAACTTGTGTTGCCTTGTTCACTCCACCCTGCTACAATGTTAAACCTCTTTAACAATAATATAACATTAACCCTTTCATGCATACGATCACATCGGTGTGATTAGAATATTCAGAATATGCTAAAATTCAAATCTGATGTTACAATCTAAATTACAATTTATCCATGACTTCAAACAAATAACATTTATTTTAGGTTTTAGACATTCAAATACACATAATTACTAGCAAAGCATACCATTCATTCATTTTCATTTCGGCTTAGTCCCTTTATTAATCTGGGGTCGCCACAGCGGAATGAACCGCCAACTTATCCAGCATATGTTTTACGCAGCGGATGCCCTTCCAGCTGCAACCCATCTTTGGGAAACATCCATACACACCCATTCACACTCATACACTACGGACAATTTAGCTTACCCAATTCACCTATACCGCATGTCTTTGGACTTGTGGGGGAAACCGGAGCACCCGGAGGAAACCCACGCCAACACGGGGAGAACATGCAAACTCCACACAGAAACGCCAACTGACCCAGCCGAGGCTCGAACCAGCGACGTTCTTGCTGTGAAGCGAACGTGCTACCCACTGCGCCACCGTGAGGCCCTCAAAGCATACCATTTAAGGTAAAATACAACTGGATGTCTATGGCAACAATAATTATTTTTCAATATAACTGGATGATGTGCTTTGTTCATGTAAGATGCACACTGTTCATGTTACTAGAATATTTTCCTATTCCTTTCCCAGTTAAACAGTTAATTACCTTTATGTATTTTGTATTATGTATTACAGAACTTAAAAGAATTTTTATAAAAATATAAAAATCAAGAAAGAACCAAAAAGCTGAAAAAGGATTTTCATTCATGTTGCACGGGTTTGAAATGAGATCCCAATCTTTTAATGTTTAATTGTGCAGCTTAAACTGAATGCATTAATGCAGGCTAAACAAACAGTGACAGAAAACACCTTTAATTAATAGCCTAAGAAAGCATTTAGGTCCCACTACAACTTTTTCCATCATCATATTTTACAGGGAAGCCAAAATGCTTTCATACATGTGAATTGAATGACGCTTGAGACGATCTCTCTGCGATTGTTCTAAATGTTGGATTAACCTACGAATTAATAAAAAAGCTATTAATCCACGGGTCACGTGTGTTCCGAACCGTGGGTTGTGATCTGTACGGATTACGGATCAACCGTGATCCGTTACACCCCTACTTGTAACCGGAGCACCCAGAGAAAAACCCACAGAAACACAGGGAGAACATGCAAACTCCACACAAAAATGCCAACTGACCAAGCAGAGGCTCGAACCAGCGACCTTCTTGCTGTGAAGTGACAGAGCTACTCACTGCACCATTATTTAAAAAAATATATATTTAATAAAAAAAGTTAAAAAAAAATAAATAAAGAACTGTATATCAAATAAAATACTTCATATTTGGCAGATGCTTTTATCCAAAATTATAATACACTGTTCAATCTGAGCATTTATTGATATGTGATCCATGGAACACATTTTTTCGTAATGCATTGCTTTACCAAAGGAGCTATAGGTAATTTTTTTTAAAAATAACATGCACTGATTTTCCTTATCTGCTTGGCACCAAATGTAAGTCTTTACACACAAGCTGTGGCACTCCAAGAAAAAAGCATTACAGGGCCATCACAATCTGAGGTAGAAAGGTAGAATTTTATATTGTGTAAATATGAAAAAAATAATAATAATAATAAAAATCACATAATAAAATATTTAAGTTTCAAGCATCTGTCACGGTTCGCTTTCACATGAAGGCACAGTAACACTGGATTTATCAAAACACAAATTTATTTACAATCACTCATACTGACAGCATCAGACTTAAAAACTGATGTAGGGCTTAGACAACTAAAGAAAATACTTCCTGTGAATATGCAGAATCATTATATACCATTACATTGATTGGTTCTCTTTTACATTTTGCAGTATGAAATTATAATCTCAACATGTAATTTACATTAAGACAAATTTAATCTACCCTTGACATAAAATAGCATTTATTGAAGAAAACTTGCCTTGTGTTAAGTTCCTTTAGAGTGCAGCTCACTTCCCTTTGATTCCATACTTCTTCCTCATTTGCAGGGTGATCGATGTGCTCACCAATGAAATCCTTTCATTTTAAACTTGAAGGTATCCTGTAGACACATTTACACTTTATTTAAAATTAAACATTTTATATTAGTGTATCCTAGTTTAAATTTTTATTTAATAGTAACCTAAATATTTTCACTGTATTAAAATAGCAGTATTTAATATTTTTATAATAAATAAAAATTATAAATAGATATTATTTCAGTACCCAACAAACAACAAGTCTGACATGCATGTTATAAAATGCAATACTGTACCAGGTGTGTTTGGTGATGATGTCAATCAATTACTGATGCACATATTTGAAACCAGGATCCTTCCTTTTCAAAGCTGCTAGACGGTCAAGTTGTATCCTGCAGGCCAAGGTTGGGCAACTAATATGTCCCATGATTCTTTTCTGTAACCATGAATACAATATTGAAGTCTTTTATACGAATATTCATTTTCTGATTTCATTTTATAATACATTTTGTTTGGACTTAAAAACAATAATACATACCCAGTACAATATTTATAATGCAGTTCCATAGACAGGCTGTTTGAAGAAAAATAAAATATTCAGTAACATTATTTTCTTTTAATTATGTATGTTATTACAATGTTCAATATTTCACAATACAATTAGCCTACATTTTTAAACTAATTCATGTCCTTTATAAATAACACCTGATGTTTCAACTATGGATTATTTTTGATCATGTTCTGGCTTTAAAACCTCTAAATACTAAATTAAATGAGCTATCGTCACGAATTTAGCGCATGCATAGACTGCTGCACTGCTACCTTAAGAAACTGTATTAATGCAGACCGGGCAAAATGTCTCAACAGTGGCCAGCCCAGCGATGTCCACTTCTCTGCAGAGATAAAATACTCAAGAACAAGCAATTCAAGATATCTAGGATTACCGCGAAGTGATCGTTTGATCAGGGTTGGGTCTAGAAACAGCACGAAAGCAAAAGTCAGCGCCGAACATAAACTTAACTCTGCTTAGTGCTTACGTTACCATTAAAACAGCGTGCACGTGCTTCATTCACGCTGCAGCTGCTGTCGCGAAGCTCGTCTTCATATAACAGAGCTGTCTTATTGTTTTTTTGACACTTTAATTAACATTGACGAGTAAATAAAGGGATACGATAACTTAATTTGAATAAAAAAAACGAGCACCACTGCTAACAAACCGACAGCTGACGAGGCCCGTCAGTACTACGAGGCACATTTTGAGTACAGGTATTTATTACCATTATTCAACACCAGGGCTTTTCTAACAAATAAAACATTACCTGATTATACAAAATATCTCTGTAATATGATTTAAATGTGTAATAACGTACCTAAATTTATGAAAGGCTGAAATGGTGGACCCCTCCTTTTGAAAAATTAACCGTCACTCTGGCTCGTCGCAGCAGACGCAGTCGCCAGTCCACCAATAGGAACGCAAGAATGGCGAAACTCATATACGCCACCAGGGGACATTGTTACCATTATTTAACATTGAAACTGTATATATAAACATTGAACTGATCAGTCTGAAGAAAACTGGTTATTTTTTTACCACAAAGTGATTTGTCAAATATATTATGTATACATATATAACAATAATATATACCCCAATAAAGGTTAAACATAAACCAAAGTTTATAAATAAAATAACTCAAAGTTTCATGTTAATTTCCAAATTTGCATGAAAATACTTTAATCTAATAT
>CAIGQW010054150.1:263652-318052 GCA_903798125.1 Danio choprae | reverse complement strand
CATACACACTTATTCCCACACATACACTACGGACAATTTAGCTTACCCAATTCACCTATACCGCATGTAATTGTAATTTTTATCTTGAGAGTGAATCGTTGTCATGGACCATATTTCTAAAAATAAGCTTAAAATGTTGTCTGTAGCAGGGTGGTGCTAACACAACAGGTAAGGGCCCTGGAGTCAGTGAAGTCCGTTTATAGCCTAATGTTAGCTTTTCAGTTCTTGTGTTTGCATTTACAGCCCAAAAGTGATAAAAGTTATATTATCGTATGAGAATGAACTGTGTTTGAACACAGAGCTTATTATTTGCAAATTTGAAAAGTCTATGGGAAAATCCTATGGGGATTTTATTAAGTGAACCAGTTTTATGCTAGCGGCCAATTGGCCTACAGGGTGACGTCATAATTCCTCCACTCTATTATGGTAATGGATAGTGGTGATTATACAAAATGCATTATTCAATGAAAAAACACAATATTTTGTTAACGGGCAGCTGCAGGATGCATGCATAAAGTATGACTGACTGACAGTTGATTGAAGCAGAAGTGGGTAGCACAGCAGCAAATAAAGAATATATCTGTCTGGCGTGGATAAAAAGAAAAGAAAAAGAAAACCGAGTAAAAGGGATTAAACAGCAAGAATAAGGTAAAATAATAAAAGTAATATAAACAGGCTATAGTTCACTATTTAATGTTAGCTGGCTCGTTAAAAAACGTAATGTTTGATAAACATTCGCATATATATATATATATATATATATATATATATATATATATATATATTTACTGGCAGATTATTTTACTTGTTTTATACTACATAAAGAAATCACTTTAATTATTATTTCTGAAAACAACTTTTTTTTTTGCAGCGTTAACATTCATTTCTGTTTTATCTTTATTGCCACTTTTCTTGACTGTTTGTCGCCATCTTGTGACTGAATTATAATAACAAGTATGTCATTGGCTGCATCCAGCTGTTTTTGTATCTGTTAACTTTAATTACAGCTCAGATTATTGTTTTGTGTCTAATTGTTTAGTTTTGTGGGAAGTAGTGATATAAAAAGTGAGATTAGGCTATATAGACTACATCTAGGCAGTTGATTTTGCAGAATAAAATGTACAATTGTCTTATACAAAAAATATTTTATGATGTAAGCAACACAGCTACAGCAAATAAAATCAATAACGCGTGTTTTAGATTTAGGCTAAAGTGTGCGAATAATCAAAGACTGATGATAATTTGTATATATAATCCCCCCTCCCCCCCTCCATAATAGCCTTCTTATACATCAGACCTTTAATGGCCCATCTGAAAGTAAAAATACAGAATAAAAAGCAGTTCAGTTTTACTTGCAAAGAGATTGCGAAGGGATTATATTTCCAAAATAGTATGTGAGACTAGTACAGACTAGAATGCATATAAATATAATTTATTGTAATAAATAATGTGTAAATAAACTGTTGATATTTACGGTATATTTTACCTTATAATTACGGTATAATATTGTTGCAGTATAATTACAGGTGGTTACAGCTGAATTACAGCTGAAAAGTTCAGGGAGCGTGGTTGATTTGACGTATGAATGTTTTGTCGGAAGTTTGCCACCTTGACTTTGCCTTCAGCTCCACATGATTCCTTCTGCCTTCATGCCCAGGCTCTTTTTTCAGAATTTTTCAACAGCATTTTGCATTTGAATAATTTTGTGAAAGAAGGTGGTGTCGTGTTGTCCGTATTTTCTTTACAGTCTATGATTTAGACCTGTCCAGCTTTGTCTGGAATGAGTCCAAGACCACCTCCTAAATTGGTGATCAGATTAGCTATTCCTTCAGAAAAAAATGCATGACGTGACCAGGTGTAAACAGCCCCTATGTGTTTGATTCTGCCTTGTCTTACCCTGTCTAGCCTTGCCAGCACACCTAGGTTTGTTTGAAGATAATGTTTTCCCACTCTGGCTTGTTTTTGTTTCCTTTTGTTTTATTCTATTTTTAATAAAACCCATCTTCATCGTCCTCGTCTCCTCCGTAACAAAAACCTTGGCATGTTCTATAACTTTGGTAAATGACGAATTCTTTCCTTCTGCTATGCACGCTATTGTTGGTAAGTCATTTTTACATTAATTATCTATGACAGGTAACATTTGCTTCTGGTTGCAGTTGCTGTTCCATCATCCCCCTTTTTTATATTTGAATATATTAAGCATCACAAAAAAAAAAAATACCCAGACACTAAAGACCATGAAAACATCATCTTCCACGGCTTTTACTCCTCCAAATGTTGAATAGTTATAATCTTTTGCCTCCTCCGCTCCAGTGACTTTAGGACCTTCATTATAGCTACTAGGCTGCCAACAAATCAACAATCTGGGTTTGTGAAAATGTGCCTATCAAAATTTAATTGGGACATATCTATGCGACATAAATCATTAATTCTATGCTTTGAAGTGACTATTGTACATGATGAAAGTGAAACGTCCTGAAATGCTAGAGTGTAATAGTTGGATTAGGTTGCTTCTTCATGTTGAAGTGGCACTGAATTGAAACTCCTTAAGATATTATGTATTAGTCAAGAAGAACTTTTTGAAGTCTGTTTAAAATCATAATCCGTCTTTAATCAAACTCTCACACGGTTATTGCAGCACAAGCTGCACATCGAAGGCATTATACCTTTGAAGTTTATTTCTAGCAGTAGAAAGGGTTTATTCTGGCCTGCTGTCACTGTCCGCTGAGCTGTGATCTTCTTCCTCTTTTGATTGCAGTCAGAAGAACTTGTCTGTGCATGTAGTGGCTGTGCAGAAATAAAACTTTACACATTAAATAAATGTAAAAAGAAAATGAAATGAGATAAAAATCACACAAGCACTATGAATATTAAAGGTGGAGGCAAATATGTTCCATTCCAGTCATAAAAAATGTGCATTCCTCACACACAAACAATAGAGGGAGAATTTTGCTTTTAATTATTGAACCATTTTTCAAATTGTTTGTCCAATGTAGGCATTCAGGGAGGTTAGCCCAGTTTCTCATGATGTAGGTAGGGAAACACCGTGAACAGATGGCCAGTTCATCCAATTAACACTCTACAAACATACATGGGGCACCTAGCATAACCGCAATAAAACCTATGCATTAGTATATCTACTACTTTAGAGACAGAGTTTTGCTTTACCCTGGGTGAAAGTTTATAGTGAGTGATTATCTGGTTTAGAAGTGGATTTAAAGTGGCATTTACACTAGTGCATTGTTGTTTTAAAATGCATAGGTTTTGTTGCGGTGCCTCATGTGTCAACACTACATCAATGGCAGCAAACATTCATGCTCCGTTCGGATGTACTAATGCCACAATGAACATGAGAATGTGCGTTTCCCCACCCCATCTTCATGACTGGCGTACGCACATTTCTTGAGTTTTTCTCTTTTTTTTTTGTCCATTCACCGCACATCAAACATTATGCGGCCCCCCCCGGCAAATAAGGCTGACCTCAGCCGTACACAACTGAGCCCATCTATTTGTCGACCAATCGGTCGTAATTCGTGGTGCCCGTCGTGGTCTAAGGTCATAGGATTGTCTGCTAAAACCACTACCACCATCAGTCACAGTAATGTCTTGCGTCACATCAACTTGCATGTCGGGCAAGCAATTAACATTGTCCACATGTAATGAGAGATCAGAAACTCTGGCAGTCTCAGAGCCTGATCCGTAACTCTTGTGCATGGCATTTAATGAAGTAGAGCCACCATAAGTTTCTACAGGGATTCCCTCTCCCAAGAGATTGTCCGCCAAAGCCACTGTAACTGAACTTGACTCAGGTTCTACTTCCGTCACAACCAGAGGGTTCCATGTATGAAAAGGTAACATTCACAACATGAAACCCCCCTGTGTCCGCTCCTGTACTCGGATCAGTAAGTCTGTAGTTTAGGTCTGACAGCTTCTGCGTAACACAATAAGGGCCAGCATAGATAGGCGCCAACTTTGCAGTGAAGTTTGCCAGAGCATCCGACCTCGGATGAGTCTTCACCCTGACCAGGTCATCCACAGAGTAAGAAACAGGTCGATGTTTATTTTTCGTAATATTTCTTTCTTTTGGAATGACTGGCTTCCAAAACGGACGTAGCATGATCATAAGCCTCACGAATTGAGGACTCCAAGCTCTCAGGATACGGAACACCCGGCTCCTCCATTCTGTCACAGTTAGGTTGGGTAATAATATCCAGAGGAGTATTCAGTTCTCGACCATACAGTAACATAGACGGGCTGTGTCCAGTGCTTTCATGGTGGACTGTTCTTAGAGCAAAACAAATCTGGGGCAGGTAACGATCCCAAACGCTGTGCTTGTTGTCAATGTTGGCACATATGACAGTCTTCAACGAACGATTCATCCTCTCTGTTGCATTCGTCTGGGGGTGGTAGGCGGTTGTGAGTCTGTGCTCAGAGCCCAGGGCACCAAGCACATGTCTGAAAAGTTCACTGACGAATGAAGATCACCTGTCAGAGTTCAAATATCTGGGTGCACCATGTCGTGCAAAGACCTCGTTTAGCAATTTGCTGGCGGCAACTTGCGCAGTGGCCTCTCTCACTGCAATAACCTTAACCCATTTCGTAAAATAGTCCACAAAAACCAAGATGTAAGCATTGCCACAGTGTGTGCATGGTAAAGGGCCTACAAAGTCCACCCCTGTATACTCCCAGGGTTTTTGGGGATGTATGGGATCATAAATCCAGCAGGCTTACTTTGGCTCGGTTTAGAGAATTGGCAGACTGTACAGGAGGCGACAAACTGTTTGGTATCAGACGATAGCGCAGGCCAGTAAAACCGAAGCTTGAGTCTCGCCAGTGTTTTTGTCATTCCCAAATGTCCAGCTATTGGATGGTCATGATAGTATTCTAGCAGACTTCTCCTTATAGCTGTAGGTGTATAAAATTTAAGGCGTTGCATAGGGTGAAGATTGCAGGACACTTTGTTATCCACAAAGTACAGAAGTCCATCCTGAACTACAAACTCTGACAATTCATTGACACTTTTGTCATCATGCTGTTCCAACATCTGCATTAGCTTGCCTGTGACTGGGTCGCTTAATTGCAGCTGTCGAAGGCCTTCCCTATCCGCAAAAATCACGGGGGGTAAAGTGCGTAGGTCAAGGCTGCCAATAATTGCATAGTGTGGGAGAAGTCCAATGGGTTCAATACTAGAAGCCACAGGGTTGCGAGAAAGAGCATCAGGCACTTTGTTACTGCTCCCAGGTTTATGAACAACCTCAAAGTCAAAGTCCTGTAGTCTCAGAGACCACAGAGCCAGCCGGCCAGAGGGATTTGAACGAGACATTAGCCATCTCAAACTACTGTGGTCGGAAAACACTGTGATATGTAGACCCTCTATGTATGGCCGAAAATTTTCAAGGGCCCACATTACACCCAAACACTCCTTTTCCGGTGTGGAATATGGTCTCTCAGACTTGTCAAGTGCACGACTTGCATACGCCACCACCACATCTTGACCCTCACTATCTTTTACTTTACCTTACTATCTTATACTTTGCATAAGAGCTGCACCAAGCCCCACATCACACGCATCTGTGTGGATAAAGAAAGGAAGAGAAAAGTCTGGGAACCTCAAAAAAGGTGCTGATGTTAATTTCTCTTTGAGATAATTCATGGCTGTCTGGCAATCACTAGACCACACGAAGGGAACATCCACTCTTGTAAACGTTAGCTCACTCCTGCAGAATTGGCATTTAGAGAGCTTAATGGACAGGCCTGCAGATTCCAGCCTTGACAGAACCTCTGTCAGGTCAGTAAGATGTTGCTGGAAGGTAGGGGATGCCACAACAATATCGTCTAAGTAGACGGCACAAGTTTTATAAATAAGACCTGCCAAAATGGTGTTCATCAATCTTTGGAAGGTGGCAGGTGCATTGCAAAGTCCAAAGGGTAGAACTCGAAACTGAAAAAGGCCACAGTGGGACACAAATGCAGTTTTTGGTCTTGAGCTCTCTGCCACAGTCACCTGCCAGTATCCTCTCACCAAATCAATGGTAGAAATGAAGTTTCCTCGAGCCAGGAAGTTAAGGGACTCATCAATCCTCGGTAGAGGGTAGGAGTCTTACCGTGAGCTTATTCAGAGCCCGATAGTCCACACAGAATCTTGGCTCACCTGATTGTTTTGGGACAATTACAACTGGGGATGCCCAAGGACCAGAAACAGGCTCAATTATACCTTCTTGCAACATATCCTTGATTTGAGACTCAATAAGCTCTTTTTTAACAGGAGATGTGCGATATGGAGCCAGATGAATCGGTTTGGCATCACCCGTATTAATCTCATGCTCCACGAGAGAGGTGTGTCCCAAATGTCCATTAAACAATCCAGCGAAAGACTTTAGAACTTGCATCAGCTCACTTTTCTGCTCATTATTTAAAGATGCTTCTCCCACTTTGTCCGATAGGGTAGCGGAATAAACCCCTAAGGATGACAGCTTAACACTAGGGAGTGTTACATTCGGACCCTCCAACTCTTCCAGAGCAACAGGTTCATCCCCCAACACCACTCTCCTGGAGGGGATATGCATTGTGACTCCTGATCTCAACATAAATCCATCCCTAAAATGACAGGCGAAGAAAGTGTTTGTATGACGGCAAAGCGGTGATAGAAACACTGGCCCAAAAATTTAAATGAAAGTCATATCAAACCCAGTGGGCAACAAGGAGCACCATTAGCGAGTTGAATAGGCGTCGAAGACCATGGTTTCAAACTTGAGTAACTCTTTAAAATATACTGAACAACCTCTGCCTGTACAGCAGACAGAGAAGCGCCAGTGTCAAGAGTTGCCTCCAGAGCATGTCCATGAAAATTGACTTTCACCCTTAAAGGGGTGTTCCAAGAGGATGTAGAAACAATATCATTCACATGACACAATGATGGTTGCTCAGAAATATCAGCATTAGGAAAACGAGGCTCACTTATCTTCTGGAGGGAGGAATGCCTCGTCTGTACGTCCTCCCCCCCCTGAAGTTTCCCTCAGGCGTGAAGCCAGAAACCACATTTCCATTCCCAATTGCCTGGGTTGGGCCATCTGCCTGAACTGTGTAATGAACAGCATCTGTGTTATCTGACTTTCCAACAGACACTAGACCAGCTTGACTTTTGGGCCACAATTTGGGCAATTACGAGAAGTAAAACCAGGCAAGGAACATCGAAAACAGTAGAGCTCCCTAGGGGACATTTTATTTGACTGTCTCTGAGGCAAATACCCAACACTAGGACCCAAGACAGTATGAAGTTCGTGGGCCCTCAACAAAAGGTCCATGACAGTAGGTATGAAGGTGCCATAGAGCGCGATTCTATATTTTTCAAATGCATGCTTCCTTATCAAATCAACTTGCTCCTGTGGAGTTGGAGGGGATTTCAGTTTCCAAAATTCACCCAACATGTGAGCCACAAAAGTTGGAAGGGGCTTCTCTGGCCCCTGTATACGGTCCTGAATTCCTCTGAATTCCGATTGAAGCCATTCCTCTGGATTTAAGGAACCATCCGCAGCAAACACTAGTGGTTCAAGTGTTGACTGATAAAGTAAAAAGGTAAGTGCAGTTGTTGCAGCACTCATATCCCCCACATGTGGTTGAGCAAGTGCGGGTGCAGCATTATGGGCGACATTAACTGGCACTGACCTTGAGGCTGCCGGTGGCAAATGAGCCACCCAATACGGTGTTGAGCTGGCCAGAGGAAACGTCTGTGGAGCAACAGATGTGGTACAGTCATGATGCACTAATTGGTCTAGCATACCTTTTTGTAGGTCAATGGAGTCACGCAGACACTTTTGCAGCACTGTCACCTCTGCACACAACAGCTGGACTTCAGCCCTTAAATCACTCGCTGACTCCTGCGAATTCTCATGTTGTGGAGGAAAGTCATCATCTGTCGAACAGTCCGTAACGTCTAACTGCCATCTCAGGTAAGTAGCCATGATACAGAGTAACTATCAAAGAAACTAATAACTGAAGAACGGTTACACAAAAAGCACTGTACACAAAAATATATAACAAATATTTAAACAGCAAAATATTGTGTGCAGACTCTCACTTAAATTCTTTTTCACAATGTAAGCCCCAAATTAGCAGTAACCCCACATTTTGACAGCAAACAGAAATAATATTGTAAACGGCATAGGACAATAAAATAAAGTTTACCACAAAGTCCAATGAATGTGTAGACAACCCCCCCAAAAAGAAATTTTTTCCCCCAAAAATAGTCAGTTAATGCTGAAAAAAAGTCCCAAAAAATATCAATATCGCCAAAAAATTTCCCCTGTCCAGTACCACACATACGGTGATCGCAAAAAAAGAACATCCTTATTACTGGAAAAAAAACAGTTCTGTACTATCACTTTGACACAGTTAAATTTAGTTCACAAGCGGCAGTTCACAGATTCCCAAGCATAAAAAAATCATCCAAAAGAAACATTTCAAAATTTGAAAAACTCCCGTAACAGCAAACAACCAGGTGATTAGCGAGAGAAATAGGACATCCGTCAAAAAACATATTACAGTACCCGTGTTCATCACACATCGAGCGGCTGCAGCTCATGGGGAAGAAATTCAACCTCTCTGCGAAATCAGTGATCCTTGGTGCCGGAGAAGACAGAAGATTGTCTGGTATAATCCAGTTGTTCAGGCGCCAATTTGTGACAGGTGCCAGGTGTCTCAGCATGGACCCGGAGACATTTAGGAAAAGAGGAAAAAAAGAGACAGACAATTTCTCCCAAGTGCTGTCGACTACACACACGCCAGTCAACGACAATGAGTGGGCAAAAGGAACTGGAAAAGGCACTTAAACATTGCAAAATAAAATGTAATATTAACCAAAAGAATTAAACAGCGGTAGAGCGACCATCGCACACTTATCCTCAGAGCTTGCTGGAACTGAACTGAGCTCCCGCACATGCGTGCTTACATTCAAAAGGTAAAGCAACCATAAAAGAAGTCGTCTTAAAGGGGACATAACATTTGTATTCACCACACATCAAACATTATGCAGCCGTTACACATTGTTGGGATGAGACTTCAAGCTGGCAGTGTGGCGATGGGTGGCATCCATACCACTTGAGAGGTGGTGGCACTGCCAGATGACCCTGACCCAGGACCAGTACTAATGCAACCCAACCAACAAGCAATTCATGCCCGTCAACATGTGATTCAACAATATAAATGGTAATCAGACACAAGGTAAATTTTTTGATCAATTCTTTTAATGACTGCCTTATGTCAGTGAGCCCATCACATACATTTTTAAGGTGAATGTGGCCAGATAGACATCTTTCAGCACCAGAAGGAGCACTACAAACACTGGACACAGTGAGCTCTGGCTGCTCCAGAGGCGCAGGCATTGACTGCATATTAGAGAACATTCCTGCTGTTGCACCATCTAAGGCCAAATAAAGAGTGTTAAATGCGAGTCCGCTCCTTCCCAGCCAACATGTCCACGTGGGCCCCACATGGGATTTTTCTGGGCTTTGTGGGTGTCAACTGGGCATGGGCTCAGAGTGGGCATTTTGTTGGGCTGAATATGGGCCCCAGCTTGAATAAGGTTGTGGGCCCCAGTTAGGCAGCCCACACACTATATTTGTGGGTCCCAAATGGCCCACATATGGGCAAAATTAGACAGTATTTAGAATTATTATTATTTTTTGTTTAGTTTTTTTGCAGTGTGTTTGCTTTTGTACAATTATGATAACAGCCCAACCATTTTTTAAAATAAAATGTTAAGTGTTTCATATCACATTTATATACATACGATGGTGATTATGAATACTTTGTAAATGCTAAATATAAGTAATTTCTCAATAATAATACTAATAATATTACTACTACTAAAAATAATAATAATAATAATTATTATTATTGTTATAAATTATATATGTAATGTAGGCTAATTCTAGATTATTCTAAACTATATGGGCGATTATATGCATATTTAATTAAACGATTAATTAAATATTACATTATTTCTAATAATGTAAAATACACTTCCATTGTGCATCATCCAATCACTTGGTGTCATGCCTTCGCGACTTCTCATTTGATAAAAAAGAAGAAGAACAATTGTCACTCTCCTCATGGACTAACTGCTTGTAAGCCTGAAGGAGAAACAGTCAAGTAAACTGTCAGGTAAGCTGTGCATTTTGTTTTGTTTTCAGTTAGTCCAATTATGTTGTTTCAAGTTTTCTATATCGGGATAATGTCTTTCATTAGTTTAATCTCATCATGCACCCTCTAAACAATGGTGAAAGGACTGATGAAAGAATATTATAAGCCATTTTACATTTGTCAAACTCTGCAATCTAATGTTATTCTCAAATATCTAATGTTATAGACTTTTTTTTAATTATCCTTGTCCTTAGCCGTGTTTGGTCATTGTTTCTTGAGGGGATGTACGTTAAAGAAACAGTCCACTTTTATATTTTCTAATAAGCTCCTCTTTTACAATTCTTCTAGAGTTAAACTGTTTAACTTAGTTGTAACGTTAACGTTTCCATTTTTTTGGAACCAACTGAAAAACTAAACGCTGATTGTTTTAGGCTGATATGGCTAGAAACTAAACTCATTCTGGCATAGTGAGGTCACCAGGCTAAATAATTTTCAGGAAATGTTTTGGGTTAAATCTTCAATTTCTTTGAAGATTGAAGCTTCAATTCTCTGGTAAAGATATATCTGTTGTATAAAAACAAGAGTTTGAACCAGAAATATGTAAGTAATTTAATAATTATTTGTAGGAAAGAAATACCATATAAGATCTACAAAAAATGGCTAATAATAATGAACCTAGCATTACATTCTTTAAAATTGAGCATTATGTTGAAGTTTTTTATTATTATTATTTTACTATTAGTGTAATTATTCAAAAGAATTTCTTTGTATAAAGTTTTGAAATTCTTTAGCACTGCAGTTCAGGTTACTGCTTTTTTTTATGTCAGCATTAAGAGACATGAGCCAATACTTAATATAAAAAGTAATCAATTTAAACAAAAAACACATTTTTACTTTTTTTTTTTTTGAAGAGTGAATCTTTTTTCTTTCCTCTGGTCATTTGTTGTTAGTTTGTCCTTCTGTTAGTTTGTCCTTTTTTATTTAGATTTTAGTGGAAAACGGCGAACTGCCTTGAGAGCTAAGCATGATCTTGAACGGAGGTCAGTACATTTGTCACACCCTCAGCTCGTTCCTGCAGTCATAATCACGATCTCACTCACCAACCACCACACACCACACCCGTGAACCCGCTCCTGATTACTAATCACTCGCACCTGCACCTGCAATCATCACACACTACAAATACCCACCTCACTCACTCACTCGTTGGCTGGTATCAAAGACGCATGGTTCTCCTCGTCTGCTCACCTGTATTCTCTTGTGCGCTTCCGTGGATGTTCTCCTCCTTCACTTATTGATGCCTACACATTGAGATAAGGAAAGTGATTATTCTGATGTTGAAGTTTACTCCTAAACTAAACTGCCTGCTTGAGTGTGTGTGAGATCGCTCACTCTCTATAACGCCATTCACCTGCTTCGCTGTGTTACTTGTGGATCACAGAATAAACACCATTTAAAGCTTACCCTTCCTTGTCCCCCTCGTGTGGCCGTGACAACATTCAAGATATTGCATAAAAGATTGGTGTTGAAAATATTTATTGATTTACCTAAGTGTTATTAAATATAAATATGTGTGTGTATTATATGTGTATGTAAAGTGTCTCATTTAAAACTAGTGTTGAGTTTGATTATTTTAACTTGAATATAATTATTTTTTTTTATTATTATTTTTTTAATATGAGAAGAGAAATATATTAATCAAATTCATTATTCCTAAACTCAAATTGCAGACTTTGAGTGCAGATATCAGTTCAGAGGTCAGGAGAGTTATTTTAGCAAATACATCTATACAAATCTGCCTCAGAAAATCAATTGTCTTAAATTTTAAGCATTCAGTATTAAAGTTAAAATAATCCAATTTAATACTATTATAAATGGCATGTACTATTTAGTTTGATAAATAAAATATCACTTGTCAATAATTAAATGACCAATTCTCATTTGAATAGTATTGTAATTTGAAACAATGAAAATAGCATTAGATTGACAAAACAATGAATAGAATATATATTTTAAATGCTTACCTATTGGCTTTACACTTGTCTGTCAGGTGACCTTACAAAAATGCTTTATAGTTTGAATTTTATAGTAGCTGTCACTCTGTGAAGACAATTGTAGGTCCTATAAAGTGTCTTTAACATACAACCTGTATGTAATTAAGTACAATTAATGGTAATATCTTTCATTTTTAGTAATATATAAAATTATATTTGTAGTTACCTAAACAAGTGGTTTCCAACTTTATTGTATGTGACCTTTTTCCCCAAATGATTTTTTATGGCCTTCTTAATACTTAATCATATTATCACTCCAGTAAGCTTGTAGCAAGGATGACAAATATTGCATGTTTATTACTGTAACCACATACATTTTTGCAGAAATAATGGTCTAATATATTAAACGTAGGCCATTTGTAATTAAATCACATATTGCCAATATATTGACCCTATTTTATATTCAAAATTTGTTTAGTATTCTGATATATAGAAAAATATAATAATGAAAATACAACAAAACCATCAGTAGCTCCACTGTATCTGCAGTCTGTCAGTGTAACACACTGATGCTCAATGCTCAACACACCAGTGCTGCCATACTGTACCTAGGGATATATGGGCCGGCACATCCTTTTTGTAACTTATGGTCTACATCATCATAATTGTGTCACAGTTAATCCCCTTTTCTGTGATCGCACATTGAAATAGATCAAATTCAATCTGGTAATTTACTGCAGAACAGTTTATTAATGTTGCAAATTATTTTATTTTTTTGGGCCGCTGAGTGTAACAACAGTAGGGATTTCAATCTTTAATGTTTAATATAAATGTGTCTTTTTCAGCTGCATGTTTATATTCTGCTTGGATTAATACCTGCCCAACATTTTTCTGTTGGTTATTTTACCATCATCATGGTTCACTCTGCCTTATTAATACTGAATTCATTAGGTGCTGTGATTGCTTGTTCATATATAATATTTAAAAGCTTCTTTGAATATTTACAGTGAAATAACATATGACTGAAGTATACTTATTAAATTTTTATAAATTTCTTTATAGTGCTACAATAAATGTTCATATTTTCGTTAGTTAAATCCCTTTAAGTGAAAATGTACTTGCAATTAGTACTTGGATGGCTTAATCATAGTAATGCAAGCTTTGTAAGAGATTTTTTGTTAATGTTTTGATTGCACTTTAAAATTCAATTTAATTCAAGTTTATTTATATAGCGCTTTTTACAATGTAGATTGTGTCAAAGCAGCTTAACATGTTCTAGTAAAGTCCAGATTTCAGAGTTGAAGTTCAGTTTAGTTCAGTGTGGTTTAAGTTTCACTGCTGAAAGTTCAAACACTGAAGAGCAAATCCACCGAAGCGCAGCTCCACAAGTCCTGATCCGAGCAAGCCAGTGGCAACAGTGGCGAGGAACAAAACTTCACCAATTGACAAAGTGAAGGGGAAAAAAAAAACTTGAGAGAAACCAGGCTCCGTTGGGCACAATCATTATTCTTCTGGCCAAACTTCCTGTGTGGAG
The DNA here is from genome assembly GCA_903798125.1 of Danio choprae. Classification (NCBI taxonomy): domain Eukaryota; kingdom Metazoa; phylum Chordata; class Actinopteri; order Cypriniformes; family Danionidae; genus Danio; species Danio choprae. The sequence continues at coordinate 304,384 of CAIGQW010054150.1, read as the reverse complement.
CTGCAGTCTAGGCGCCGGAGGCTGGAAAAGCTGGACATCCATCGTGAAAAGCTGCAGGTGTGGTAGGGCACCGGTGGGAGGTCAGGCTGGCCCACAGGATCAAGCATAGACTTGTTTGTCACAGTGGCCTTCCAGGAATCAGTATCATGCACTCCATTCCTCCATGACCACCACAGCATCAGCTCGGGATACGGCCTGGTCAAGGATACCTTTGGATCATCACTTCACAGGTCTAGGATTGCATCAATGGCGCTGCATAGTCTGTAGGGACCTCGGGATGAGTATCCCCAGGTGGAAATAGAAAATAAAGAAAATATTAAGCGTAGCTGCTGTTCATTTAAACGAGATGCAAAAAATGGATTGTTATATAAACAAACATGTAAAGCATATGAGAGTTTCTAACACAATGTCTGGTGCATTAAGACAGGAGAAGTATGTTCTACAGGTGGTTGTCAAGCCAGCTCACCTGTGTAGAGCACACTCATGCATCATACCGTTATGCGATGCATTGAGTGTATGCTTTACTAAAAAGATAGGTCTTTAATCTAGTTTTAAATTGAGAGTGTGTGTCTGAGCCTCAGACATTATCAGGAAGGCTATTCCAGAGTTTAGGAGCCATAAATGAGAAGAGAGACTCATCCAGACAGACAGCCTTTTCAAGGGTGCAAGATATTATGGACAGCCTTGGTGGTAATTTGTGGTTTTCTTCATTAGATCAGGAGAAAGCTTACCATCAGGGGTTTATGTGCAAGGAAAGCAAACATCTAACAGCTTTTGTGACACCCTGGGGCCTATATGAATGGGTGTGTATTCCCTTCGGGCTGATGAATGTGCCAGCAGCCTTCCAGCAATGTATGGAAGAGTGCTTAGAAGGTATAATGGCAATTTATCCTGCGGTTTAATTTCCTTTGCTTGGCATAGAGCGAGGTGCGGTATTATACCAGAAACAAAATTAGAAACTATGTGTGATTGCTTATGGTTCACAAACTTTATCTGCTCATGAGAAGAACTACCACCTACACTCTGGGAAGCTAGAATTATTAGCTTTGAAATTGTCAATCACTGAAAAATTCTGTGATTATTTATATTATGCTCCAACTTTTACATTATGTCCTTACATATGTCCTGTCAACTGAATGCTACAGGTTGCAGGTGGGTGGCTGATTTCCAATTCACAATCAGATATCGGCCAGGTCGTGAAAATATAGATGCGGATACAATCTCCTGATTGCCTCCTGATTGGAACTATGATCAATGAGCGCTCTAAGGAGTTGTCTTTGGATGTAATAGGTGCATCCATTCAGGCTGTAGAAGCTCAAGAGGGTCCCAGCATCCCATGGTCAATCTCAACCGATTGTTCATCCATTGAAACCTATCCAGTGGTTCCGACTGTAACCCCTTTGTCTGCAAATGAAATGAAGAATGCTTTTTGAGGGTCCAAAGCAGACCAGTAACTGCTCGCTCTTTTGCCACTGGCCAATTCTGTGGACATATTTATCCAGAGATAAATCTAGCAGATTTAGTTTCTCCTGGTTCGATGACTGAAACGGAGGCGGATTAAAGGCTTGCAGCACAGCAGGTCTCACCACATGAGTGGGAACCTTCGGCACATTACGAGGTAAAGAAAGGCTGTAGACAAGCCTGGAGCAAACTCTAGAAATGAAGGTGCAACTGACAGAGCCTGGAGGTCACCAAACCTTTTTCAGGGATGAAATAGCTAATAGAAAAGCTGTTTTTAGTGTCAGAAACTGACGCCTCCTGCAGTGGCTCAAATGAAACAACGGAGATGCCCTCGAGCACCAGTGTTAAGCCCATGTCAGTACCCTGCTCGTGCTAACAGGCCTTAGCCTTATGGCTTCACAGAGAAAGTAATGAATTAGTACGTCCTGCCCTAGTGACTCATCATCTATGGGAGAACGGTAAGCCGCTATAGCTGCCACATACACTTTCAGAGTGGATGCAGCTAGCCCAGCAGACAGGCAGTTTTAGAGAAATTCCAGCACTGGGGTTACCTGACAGCTGACTGAAAAGAGAGCTGAAAAGCTGAAAACCAAGCTGAAAAAAGAGCCCGTTTAAGGGCATAAGGCTTCCTTGTGGAGGGAGCCCTGAAATTAAGTATGGTCTGAGCAATCTTGGTTGACAGTCCACACTCTATGAGGTGGGCCTCCTCAGAGGCCACACCCATAGTTTCCACAGGTTTAGGGCAAGGATGAAGTATCACCCCTCCCGCCTGGGACAGAAGGTCCCTCCTGATAGGGATCTCCCACGGGAGACCCGCCAGCAGGGCTGTGAGGTCTGAAATCCAGATTCTCGTAGGCCAAGACAGGGCTATCAGCAGTAGCTGGACTCCGTCTTGCCGGACCCTCTACAGGACTCCAGGGAGCAGAGCAACCGGAGGAAATACGTACAGACGTAGCCTCAGCTACATTTGCACAATGGCATCCAGTCCCAGTGGGAACACCACGGTGTCCATTCCCCGGATCTCACCCCCTGTCTCAACAGGAGGTCTGCTCCCATGTTCAGATGGCCCAAGACATATATTGCTCTGACAGACAGAATTTTGTTCTGGGCCCACAGGAGGTTTTGATGTGCCACCCTACATAGCACAGGCCCGTGAGCACAGGCCCTCCTAATGGTTGATGTAAGCGACCACCGATGTCTTGTCCATGCGGACTAGAACATGATAGTCCCTTAAATATGGGAGAAAGTGTTTTAAGGCCAGAAACACAGCCATCATCTCCAGGCAGTTTATTTGCCACAGACGATGATGTTCTCCCCACTGGCCCACTGTGGGAAGGCCCCTCAGGGTCACTCCCCAGGTCATGAGAGAAGCATCTGTCATAAGCACAACGCGATGAGAGATAGCACTCAACACTGGGCCCTGAGACAGGAACCAGGGCTTTTTCCACATACTTAAGGCTTTAAGGCAGTGCTGCGAGACCTTGATCATGCGGAAAGAATTCCCCTTGAGGGAAAACCCCCTGTATTTGAGCCACCACTGTAAGGGTCTTATGTACTGCAGACCACACAGAATCACGCTGGATGCTGCTGTCATGGGGCCTAACAGTCTCTGAAGCTGTTTACAGGGATGGATTGGCCTTGTTTAGCTCTGTGTATGGCTGACTGAAGCAAAACGATTCATGGCGGTGACAGACGTGCTCACATCATCATGGAGTCCCATAGCACACCTAAAAAAAGTGGTCGTCCTGGCTGGAACATGCGCACTTTTTGTGGTGTTCAGCCAATAACCCAACCTTCTGATATGGGTGAGAACGACATCTCGATGCCGAACTGTCATATCGTGAGACTGAGCTAGAATTAGCCATATGTCTATGTAGTTTAGGATACATACACCCCATACAAAATGGAACTAATGCTGCTTCGACTATTTTGGTGAAAGAAGAGAGTTGGAAGAGCCCGATACTGGAACGCTTCACCCCCGAAAACGAACCTCAGGTAACTCCTGTGTTGGGGAAGGAAAAAACCCCAAAGCAGCCAGAGCACTTTTCACTCTATCAGATAAATCGCGATTTACACCCGAAGAGCTTCTCGAAGCTGTTCAGGCGTTGCTCCCCTGCCATCTAAAAATTAATAAATCAGGCTGGTATGCCTGCAGCACTGACATAGTATACAGACATCCTACTGACCTCCTGTCATGTACGCTTTGCCCACTAGACATGATGTATCCCTCAGAGGTCTAGAAAACAAAGGAGGGACCTTAACTGATTTAATATCTGAAGAAAAAAGACGTTTCAAATCTTTCTCTATAAGTGACATATTTTTACATGCTTTTTTCCCCTCCAGCCCATGAATTGAAGAATAAATAGCAGTTTTGGTGTCATAAAACATGCTGAATATGGATTATTCCATGATTTAATCATTGCTGCATGCAGCTCGGGGCAAAAGGGGACGACCCTTTGTGGAGGATATACTCTATTGGGCAGTTCTCTCTCGTCTAACATACCCAAGCGCTGCAACATAACCTCCACTTTTTAACTCCTTATATTTTACAGACTGGGTGGCAGATCCCTCGACCCTCTTTGTGTATGTTGCGGCGACGTATCCGTTTACCTCTGAAACAGAAGACGCCGCCCTCCCCCGAGGCGCAGAAGAAACCGCAGTGCGGACTTCTAAGACTCCCGAGAGAGGATTACTCACCAAAAAAAGGCAGAGAGGACAGAGCCCCTCTCCATTTTATCAGCAAGATTTAGCTGCGATCCACACAATTTAAGCCAATGCTCTGCCTCAGCACAAACGAGACATGAACCGCGAGGAGTATGAGCCACGGGATCTTTCTCAAAAGACGCCCAATGATTGCACAGCTCTCTGCGAGAGAGAGAGCATCACAGTCAACATACTTGAATGCTGACAGAGAATGCTTCACTCCCAAACACTTTAAGCACATTTCGTGTGTGTCACCGGCTGTAATAAGATATAAACACGGCGGCACACACAATTTAAAGTTTCTCTGTTTTGCCATAATTCACTTTCAGTGGTTCTTGTCAGTTTTTTTTTTTTTTTTTATTTGTGGATATGGATGCAGATACGGTGCCGCAATATAGACAAAGAGGGTTGGGGGATCTGCCACCCCAGTCAGAAGAATATGAGGAGTTAGTGGAGGTTATGTTGCAGCTCTCGGGTATGTTAGAAGAGAGAGAACTGCCCAATGGAATAGATCCTCCACAGATGGACCTCCCCTGAACTGCATGTCATGTGCAAATCATGGAATAGTCCATACTCTGCATGTTTAATGACACCAAGAACTGCATTTTTTTTTCTTGAATTTATGGGTTGGGGGGAAAAGCATGCAAAAATATGCCACTTTTAGAGGAAGATTTGACACGTCATTTTTGAAGTATCACCCCTCCTGCCTGGGACAGAAGGTCCCTCCTGATGGGGATCTCCTGCGGTAGAGGGCTGTGAGATCTGAAACCCAGATTCTCATAGGCCAAGACAGGGCTATCAGCAGTAGCTGGACTCTGTCTTGCCGGACCCTCTACAGGACTCCAGGGAGCAGAGCGACCGGAGGAAATGCGTACAGACATAGCCTCAGCTACATTTGCACCATGGCATTCAGTCCATGGCATCCAGTCCAAGATTTGACACTTCATTTTTGCTTAGATCTTAAATTAGCTAAGGTCCCTCCTTTGTTTTCTATAGACCTCTGAGAGTTACTTCACATTTAGTGGGCAAAGCGTACTTGACGGCAGGTCAATCAGTAGGGTGTCTGCACACTATGTCAGTGCTACAGGCATACCAGGCTGATTTATTAAAAGAATTTTTAGATGGCAAGGTAACAACGCCAGAACTGCTTTAAGAAGCTCTTTGAGCATCAGATTTAGCCCTCAGAGCCACCAAAGAAGTGGTCTTGAATATAGTAGAGGTGTCCGAGATCGATAGGGCCACCTTCATGGATATGCCAATGTCCAATATAGGGCTGTTCGGTGATGCCATCAATCGCTCCTTGGGGCTTTTCTCTCCCCGCAGTTGAAAAACCGGAGGGAGGGCTGTTAAGAAACAGCTCCAGCCGTCTACAAGCTCCTTATATCAAGAGGTGCAAAAACAGAGCTTCTGAGAGGGCCTGGAGAGCACGTTCTCAGCCTGAGTTTTCCCCGAAAATACCCAGAAGAACTATAGTTACTTTGAGGAAGACGAAGGATAAAAGGAAGTCCGGATGTGTTGGAAATCAGACTTCCCAGGGCCCCCCCCCAATCAGTGAGAGTACCATTCAGTGTCCTCCCTGAGCCAGGATCCATTGAGGATTTTCCCTCAATGGGAATCCTTCTGCATGATCAAGGTCTCGCGGCACTGTTGGAGTGGAAAAAGCCCTGGTTCCTGTCTCAGGGCCCAGTTTTAGGGGCTGTCTGTCATCGTGTTATGCTTATGACAGATGCTTCTCTCACTGGCTGGGGAGTGACCCTGAGGGGCCTTCCCGCTTTGAGATGGTGGGGAGAACATCATCGTTTGTGGCACATAAACTGCCTGGAGATGATGGCTGTGTTTCTGGCCTCAAAACACTTTCTCCAAGATTTAAGAGACCATCATGTTCTAGTCCGCACGGACAACACATCGGTGGTCACTTACATCCACCACACATAATTTTAGACCTGGCCCATATTCTGAGCAGATGCTGTGGTGGTCATGGATGAATGGAGAGCATGAGACTGAATCCTAAAAGAACCCAGTGACAGAAGTGTCTCCACATTGATCCCATGGGCTTGCCTGAAAACCCTCCCATAACCTACTTAGACATGCAGCTTCTCCACGATGGGCATCCATCATTCTCAAGCAACCGGCACGTAGACTGCAGCTCTGCACAAGTTTGGCCAGAGGAGAACTGGTTGTGCCCAGCTGAGCCTGGTTTTTCTCAAGATTTTTTTTATTCCTTCACTTTTGTCAATTGATGAAATTTGTTCCTCTCCACTGGGTTGCTTGGTTTGGAACGTGGATCTGCGCATTGGTGGAGTTGCTCTTCAGTGTTTAGTGTTTCAGCAGTGACATTTACATTACTCTGAAAATAACTGTGAAACTGGACTGAAGCAGTGTCAGGGTTCTGCTCTGACAGTCTTGTCCTTGTCATTATAAGCACATGGCTTTAAACACCTGACTATAGGTTGGCCATGTGCTCCGTTAGACCTGCCTCCTTGTTTCACCTTAACATGCCCTCTTGTTTAGCCCTTGCCTTGTCCTCATTTACTTGATTGTTCACATCTGTTCCTTGTGTAGGCTTCCCTATTAATTGCATTCTCTTTCCTCTTGTCCTTGCCAGTTCATTGTGCATGTTTGTGTCAGTGTGTTAGTGTCTGACACTGTGCTTCTGTAACTGTTAGTGCTCATTGGTTAGCCATATTTGTTAGTGACGAGAGTTGTACCCATTTCTGCTATTGCTAAAGCCTTGCCTTCTATTTGTTATCATTGTTTGTATTTTTCTTATTGTTTTTGTTTGAAGATTTTACATACTACTTTATTTTATTTTTAAATTTTTATGTCAGTTTTCTGTTGAATTAAGTTTATCACGTCGATGTCCTGAAGGTTTACTTTATTTGATATTTTTCATGTATTTATTTGTTACTTTTGATTTAATTTTGTATTCTTGTTTAAATGTCGTACGGCTGTCTCCCTGTTTTGCTGTTGCTCTTTCCCCTGATTGCTGGCCAGACTGCTCTTGACTGAGGTTGGGGGTCCTCAACATCCTGTGCTCTAACCTCCAATCTAAAGTGGCTTCCTGGTCCTTCCTCACTCTCCTGTTTTGTCCTGAGCCAATTGCACCCCTCAACTCCCTGCCTTGTTCCCATGCCAGTGTCACCCTCTACTCCCTGTCAGTTCTTTTGTTTGTGCCTACCACCACTCCCTAGTTCCTGATCCTTCTCTACTGGACTGAATCTTGTCTTAGTGGCCTGTTTGTTCCCTTTCTGTTCCATTAAATGTTTACAATTTATTCTGTGCCTAGGTCTTAATTTGCTGAACTCCCACCTTGTGTGACAAGCAGTTTCAATTTACTAGAAATTTTCATTCTTTTTCCTTCAGCTTAGTCCCTTATTTATCAGGGGTCGCCAACACCCATACACTCCTACACTACAGCCAATTTTTGTTTATTTTTGAAAATGTGGCAAGATTAGCGCACCCCTTTTATACGAGAAAATCACATCCAACATTGACACAGTTAACTAGAGACTGATTTACAATTCTAGTATAACAGTTATTCCCTTTTTTACACATGATATATGGCCTTGTATGGTTATAGCATCTAGAGCCTCTAACCTAAGTGTTTGCTAGCACTTACAATAAAACAATCATGTGCTCTTATGGATAAATACATATAGTCTGTGCATATATGAAGTAGTGCAAACAACTACTGTCTGTTATGAGGAAGGCTGCATGTTTAACACAATCACAGATTTGAAAAAGGATCAGTGCAGTCAGGGTGTTATATTCTGTTATATCGGAGACCTTGCATGGCCATGTTTGTCAACTCAGTAAGAGTTTTACTTGAAGTTGAATTTTTGGATGTTTGTAGAGTGGTGGTCTGTGTCATTAGATTGAGACTGTCTACATCTCAAAAAATAGGGCGCTGCTCTGCCTCTGTTTAGAGACCAACACTTCTGTTCTGTGTGGCCCATTTTGAAACAGGAACTACAGAATTGATCTTGTTTACTGCAAGTTTTTTTTTTTTTTTTTTGCTGGATTGTCTGATAGCTTTAGCATTTTCATGACACCATCATGCTGCTATATCACTATGCATTTGTCTGTGTGACTCGACCTTTGTTCCCCAGTTCACAATGTCTTCAAATGTGTTTTGTGATGTACTAGCACCAGCCATGAGCACTTGCTGAACGTGGGGCCCTACATGTTTAATTAGTATACCAAAAGAATTGGATTGTTGCGTGTAACATCTTTAAATGTGCCGGTTATATTGTAACTCTGTGTCCTAACAACACACTATGAGACGAGATTTGCAGTGATAAGCAATTTGCCTGTTTGCATCAGACAAAAATGACAGAAATTTAAATGCAGCCATTCAGAAACACAGAATATGCACCCACTCATGAAATTGTCAGGTTTATAATCTAAATAATACACATTAAACCTCTTTAACATGCTGAATCACTGATATGTGTTGGTTTTAAGTCAAGTTCAATTTCAAACGGTTTATTTCATTTTCAAGATCTGAGGTAAACTACCTGCTGCTTCTTTTAGTAGTATGGCAATAAATGTCAGGTAAAATGGCATTCAAACTCACATTGTTAGCATTTACACTGAATAAAGCACATGAGGTGTACCTAGAGGGGGATTGTCAAAGTTGTCGGTTGTTCAGCTACAAAAAATAGAAGCCGTTTCTAATACATCAATTCGAGGAGTTAGTTAGAACAAAAAACTCCTTTTAATATGGAAAATATTCATTGCTTTTATATAGAACATGACTTAAATCAGCCTTTAGGTTCGATAGTCAGGCTCGCTCCTGTTGGTCCTCAATATGGCAACATGAGCTTGCGTTTGTTTTGATCCAGCAATGCAATATCTAGTTCAACCACTTGATGTCAAACTTACAATCTGCACCTTTAATGTCAGAATACTCTTCAAAAAGTTCAAACATATTTTCTGCATGTCCCTACAACAAGGTTAGAAGGGCCTTTTAAGAGGGAATAGTCCAATCTCTGCTTTAAACAAGTTACATTCATGAACTGTTGAATGCTTATCTCTGTGCCGTTTGGGTGTTTCATTACATTAACAGCTGAAACAGGCACATTTTGCAGAGATCTGTTACCAGCTTCATCTGATTCAGAAGTCATATGCTTGTTATCTTTTTAGTTCTGCCAGACATTATTTTTTTCATTCATTCATTTTCCTTCAGCTTAGTTTCTATTTCAGAGGTCGCCACAGCGGAATAAACCACCAACTTTTCCAGCATATGCTTTATGCAGCGGGTGCCCTTCCAGCCGTAACCCAGCATCGGGAAACACCCATACACACATTTACATACACTACAGCCAATTTAGTTCATTCAATTCACCTATACCGCATGTCTTTGGACTGTGGGTGAAACTCGAGCACCAAGAGAAAACCCACGCAAACACAGGGAGAACATGAAAACAACACACAAATGCCAACTGGCCCAGCTAGGACTCGAACCAGCATTCTTCAATAATGTCCATATATTGTTCACACTTTTTAGCCAAGTCTAACTGATCATCTAATAGTCTGTCTAGCACTGATTGGAGATGTTAATTTTTTTCCTGTGACTTTTCTGCTTTAGAATCTGCTGTGAGCAGTTGTTCAGTTTTATCCTTTAAATTTGCATATTTCTTTTAAGCCATTGCATAGGCTGGAGGCATTCAGGTAATTTACAGCCTCAACGATTTCTTTGTTTACATTTCTTTTGTTAAATGCCCACTGTTTTCCACCATATGGAAATTTCCTCAATTATTATCCAAATTAAGGCCTTTTCTAGTGAGTTTGTACAGTACAAGCTCAACAATTTCTGTCCACAGTGTAAATGGGTCATGATCGTTATAAATATTCCACTCCATATTGGACATTTACTTGGATTTCACAGTGAGATGATTACTTGGATTATACTGATACTTCTTATTCCTGTTTCATACAAATCATGCAAATGGAGACTTTCCCTACTATGCCACGAAGCAATGACAACAGACTTTCTGTAACAGAGTCGGGGTACAGCAGGAGTGCAGATCCAAATGCACTTTATTAGGAGAGATGTCAGGCAGTACACGACTCAGCAAAGAGTGTGTGTGTATGAGGTGCCTTTATAGTCTTGGAAATCAGTCCTTATGAAAATCAACTGTGTGTGTGTGTGTAATCAGGGAGAGAACAGGAACTGGTGTTTGTGCATGATGGGAGTTCACTGGTGATCGTGACACAGCCCGCCCCTCTAGGATTGAATTCCAGACACTCCAAATACAGTCCAGGAGGGAGGAGGAGCGGTGACAGATAAAGGGCCAGGTCCATGCAGCCGAAGTGAGCCTGGAGCGTGGAGCTGCGGAGGGCCTGGAGGGTGGAGCTGCGTAGGACCTGAAGTGTGGAGCTGTGGAGGACCTGGAGCATGGAGCTGCAGAGAACCTGGATTGTGGAGCTGCGGAAGACTTGGAGCGTAGAGCTGCGGAGGCTCTGGGTCAGAAAGCATTCGTGGGACTCAGGTGGCATCTCTGGAAGATCTGGCAGCTCTGGAGAATCTGGCAGCTCTGGGAGATCTGGCAGTAATGACAGTGTGAGTGATGCCAGCATGATTGTGGTGGTGACGTGAGCAGCAAGCCCCACCGCTCGCGGGTCTTGCTGTTCTTTAATTACACCTGAAACTCATCACAGTGTTTTCAGTCCCTAAATGTATTTTAAGTGTTGTGAAAAGGAATGGTAACATTACAAATTGGTAAATACTTTTCTGTTCCAACTTTTTTTTTAAAATGAGTTGCAAGAACCAAAATTGGAAATTTATTTGAAAAAAAACTATAAAAATCATGAGGAACACATTAAATAATGTTTGTTGTATTGTATGCAATGAAATTGTCAGTCAAACCAGGTTCTCCCCCAATTAGTCACCAAGATAAAGTACTAATTAGTCACGCACCTGAACATCATCATCATCATCATCCCCTGCACTATAAAATCCCCTCACACACTCGATGCCCGGCCTCCTCGCTAGACAGAAAGGGCAAACCCTTCATTACATGTTCAATGTTGATACTCTCACATACATAACTTACCTTCCTTATCTCCTGTGATCTCCAGTGTTTCCTCGTCTCTGTTCCTAGTGTTGTGTCTTCCTGGTTCCTCATCTGGTCATTGTCCTGTTTTTCGTCATCGGTTCCTGTATCCATTGTCATCTTGCAATAGGCTATATAACCTGGTTTCTGTCATCTACTTCATACTCCTGGATAATCATCATTACCTGCATACTCACTTGCTTTATGCTGCCATCCTTCACAATAAACTATATTGTGACTTGTTTACCTATAGTCCTGTCCCTTCTGTGACAGAAATACAACCCAAAGTAGGAATCACTACTTCCTTTTATTTATTTGCGTTTTCCATACTGTGCCAACTTTATCTGATTTGGGGTTGTATTTGTTAATGTTAGGTAACTATGCCTACATGAAACATACTTCTACAGCATATATTAATAGGTAATGTTCATTTTAATGTTTAAACTATTACAAACAAACAGTAAATTAATAAAAAAATAATAATAATAAAAAAAAAAATATATATATATATATATATATATATTTTTTTTTTTTTAATGAATAAATTAATTAATTAAATATTACTTGAATAAAGGAATCGACCTTACCTTTACAGTCAACAGCTTTGTTTATTTACATTTAATAAACAGTTATAATAACTACAAATAACTTGCTTATTATTACCTAATGTTAACTTAGTTTAATACCAATAACTCTTAAATAACAGCCAAAGACACCTGGTAACTTTACAGTTACATGTACAGGAATCATAGTTCATGTTAGATAATGCATTTACAAACAATGAACATCATTTATCAATCAGTTCAACATTTATTAATATCTAAAGTTGTGCTGCTTATTAATGCACTGTGAGTTACATAAACTTACAATGATCAATTGTATTTTCATTAATGTTAGTGAATAAATATTTAAATAAATGTATTGTTTGTCCATGCTAGTAAATATTAATGTTAACATTATTTAAGTGTTACAATTTGGTAAACAAGTTTGATTACTTATCAAACTTTTCTGTTAATTCATCATTTTGTTTTTATTTTTTCCTTCCTCTCATTTAATGGCAAGAACTCAATTTATTTTCCTCCATTTTTCCACTTACCATCATCAAGCTTGCTTTAGACCTGACTCTTTTGTTACCCGCCAGAATGTTGATGAATTATGGATAGTACTGTCACAACACACTAAGGACTGGACACAGGAAGTATATAAACAATACTTTATTAACAGTCAATAATGAGTTCGTAGAGAACCAGGAAGTTCGTTACAGACACACGACACAAGTAAACATGAATCCAGGAAGACGAGGAACACAGGGACGCTGGAACAGGAGAAACGCTGGTGGGAATCAAGGAGACACTGGAGCAGTAGAAACGCTGGAGAGGGATCGGGTGAAACTCAGGGTGTGATTTTCAGGACCAACACTGGCTGACTGAAGGGGAGTGCTCTATATACTGTGTGTGTGTGTCTGTGAACAGGTGCAGGTGATTAGTAATTTGGTGATTTGTGAACGGGTGCAAGTAGGTTCAGGTGAGATGGATGAGTCCGACTGCTTGACATTACCCCCTCCTTCAGGGGTGGCTCCTGACGCCCTAACATGACGCCAGAGTTTCCCGCGACTTCTAGGGGCCGGCCGGTCTGGGTGGAAATCCTCTAGGAGCCCAGGATCTCTCCTCTGGGCGATACCCCTCCCAGTCGATCAGGTATTCAAGCTGGCTTCCCCGGCTTCGGGAATCCAAGATTTTTTTTACTGTATACACTGCATTCGGTTCTAGGACGTCAGGAGGAGGGGCATCGTATCAGCTGCAGGTGGTTCTGTGGTGGAAGAGAAACAGGGTTTTAGCTGTGACAATACAGAAACTTTCTGTCCTGCCCCTCTGTGTGTTTACTTTTTTCGTCTCTGCCTTCTACGAAATTAGTTCACCACCATTGGATTTGAGGACTAATTACGATGAGGTGAAATTTATATAAAATAAATTTTATATAAATTTTTTTTTGAGGAAGGGGAATCTGACCTCCAGTGTGGGAAACTCTGTAAGAGTCATCAAGTTGTTGGTGTGGCTCTGCCTGGGCGTGTGTCTGAGGAAGATGCGGGTGATGCTCACGTTTACTCATTGAGCTGTTTTCTATAACCACCGTACTGCAAGTTACCGGGTAACTGCTGACATGTACCAGTCCTTTCTGTCGTGCCACAAAGTTACCTGTGTCAGTCTGTGAGGACAACTGCCGCATATCTGTCACTTCTCACCGTCCGTACTGCCTAGTCACCTGCCATTGAACTTCTGACGTGTAAACTCTTCTAACCACCATACTGCAATTTGCTTGGGTCAGTTTCACGCATACACACACATGCATGCATTCATCACCAAACTTACACTTATTTTCATTTTATTATATTTGAGAAAATGTAAAGTTTTTTTTGTTTGTTGGTTTAATCGTTGTTTTTTGAGGGGAAGTTTTGTTTTGTATTTTGTATAGGATTTATTTAATGATCATGGGATATTGACTTTATTTTTTGTTGTTGCTTGTAGTTGAACTTGCCATTTAATTTAGTGCATTACATATTTCTAAGCTGAATTGTATTTTCTTGTTGTTTTTTGTATGTTTCTATTTTACTCTTATGTATGTAACTGATGGTTTGTATAAGTTTTGTTTCCGCTGTCATGGACAATTGAGATTTATTTTTGTAAACGGGTGCAAGTGTGTTCAGGAGAGATGGATGATTCCAGCGACTGCCTGAAAAGTATAGTTTTTGCAGTGGACTACAAAAGTTTGGCAAAGAATTGCAAATTCGCAATGACAATATGGCCTTACGGTATATACAACTACATTGCTAAACAGTTAATGACAAATGCATCCTCTGGAATTAAATGATTAGCGGTAAATTTTTTAATTAATGATCGCACATTTTACTTCTGTCACCCTTTCACCTTTGAAACCCCATGTTCATGTCCGCGATTCACAGCCCATTCCAGAAGCGTCAGTAATATAATTCAGTGCAACGGTAGGTAAGAAATTGATTTAATATTTTAAAACTAATAATAATAAATTGGTTGCAGTTATAAACATTTGAGTTACTTTCTGCATGATGAACATAAATAATCATTTGTTGATTGCACAATAAAGGTTATTAAATGGCTCAAGAAAAAAAAAATGCAAAGAAGCAAAAATGAAGCTGACACATAACTCAAAGCAGATAACTATTGTGGCGAGAAGAGGAATTAAACAACACAAGACTAGTTGATCACAAAAGCCCCAGAGTGTTTTTTTTTTTATTTACAAATTCCAGAAGCAGAAAGTGCGGAGTAAAAGGTAAGTTGTGCTCGGGAAGGTACCCAGGAAGGGTGGATTTCAGGATGTGCAATGGTGCTGTCACAGAAGGGGGACCAGAGCTATGAGACGTATGAGAACAGGTAGTATGGCAAACAGGAAAAGTCTTTATCTTGATAGAGATGAGCAGTGGACCAGGATGGAAATGAACCAGAGACTCATGGTGGAGATGAACATGGAGAATATCAGGAAACACACAACCAGGAGGGGATCACACTAGGAAGGAGGAGAGATGCAGACACTGGAGATAAACAGGATCAGACAGGTAAGTATAATTAATTGCTAATGTTATTACTGACCATGAGAGTTCGTCCTTCTCAATGCTACATGGCCAGACACTGAGTGAAGCAGAGTGCAGAGTATTATGAGGCTGGAGTGATGACTGAGGATGACATGCAGGTGCGGGGTGATTTAGTATGCAGGTGATAGTGATCTGGATGATTGCGAGAGAGAATTAGCTTCTGGCTAAGTCTGGAGGTTGTTGCTCACTGAAGCATCTGTGTCTTCCGCTTAAATCAGAGGTCACCAATCTCGGTCCTGGATGGCCGGTGTCCCTGCAGGGTTTAGCTCCAACTTGCATCAACACACCTGGGTGTTTTTAAGTATACCTAGTAAGACCTTGATTAGCTTGTTCAGGTGTGTTTGATTAGGGTTGGAGCTAAAATCTGGAGGACACCGGCCCTCCAGGAATAAGTTTGGTGACCATTGGCTTAAATCCTCTCCCTCTGATGCACTGCAGGTGGCAGTGATTGGCGTTGACGTCCAGCTGATGGGGATTTGGCTCTCTGGCGATGTGGGATAGGAATGCTCACCACACTGTTTAGTGAGTACAGAAGAATACACTTGCAGAATGCAAAATACACTTGCTTATATAATTTTATTATTTCTTAAATTCTTATACTCAATCTTTTTAAAGATGCCTTAAAAATCATAATATTTATTTTTCTTATTATTATTGATATTTTTAGTCAAATACAGAAAATATTTCACCAGGACTATCAGGACACTATATAGAGTCACTTTTCTTAACAGGTTTGCTCAAGGCCTTCAATTGAGACAAAACAGCATGATCGTAGATGGCGTTGCTGGAAGCTCACACTAAGCAGGAGGGGCAAAAAAGCTGTATGGCCAAAATAAAGGCCAAATTATTGGACACCACAGAGAGTTTGTCATGATTGATGAAAGCAACTTCCACCACAAATGAAAGGTAATTAAAATACAACGTAAATACATGAGACATTACAGAGAAATTATGCCATTGTGTGCATAAAGCTTTCGAAAAAAAAAAACTTGATTTAAAATAGAATGTTACACAAAAACTTTAGGCTACAAATGACCATGATTTTATCTAGAAATTGCATATTTTTAGTTTGTTATATTGATTGACTGTTCATTTGAGCTCCAAAACAGTTTGGTTACGAAAATTATTCAAAACATGTTGCATGTTGGCTGCACGGTGGCGCAGTGAGTAGCACAATCGCCTCACAGCAAAAAGGTTGCTGGTTCGAGCCTCGGCTGTGTCAGTTGGCATTTCTGTGTGGAGTTTGCATGTTCTCCCCGTGTTTGTGTGGGTTTCCTCCGGGTGCTCCGGTTTCCCCCACAAGTCCAAAGACATGCGGTACAGGTGAATTGGGTTAGCTAAAATTGTCCGTAGTGTATGTGTGTGAATGAGTGTGTGTGGATGTTTCCCAGAGATACGTTGCAGCTGGAAGGGCATCCACTGTGTAAAACATATACTGGATAAGTTGGCGGTTCATTCCGCTGTGGCGACCCCAGATTAATAAAGGGACTAAGCCGAAAAGAAAATGAATGAATGAATGTTGCATGTTCTTTCAAGTTAAGGAAAATTATACATGTTAAAAGTAATTAGGTGATGTCAGAATTTTCACTTTCGGTAGATTGATTTGGAAATATTAAGTTATTTTTATGAAAAAAAAACCCAGCTCATAATATTTCTATCACTGTGGTTCATTAAACTGCATTGACTGAGTGATGTCTGTCTGACATTACTGAGCATGACAGTGACTGATAATAATGGATCGATAATAATAGATAATAATAGATGGATGATGGATAATGCCACATAATAATAATAATAATAGTAATAATAATAATAATAATAATAATGTTTTGTATTCAAAGATACAACATTTTCAATTAAAGGAGTGACATAATTGTTTCTTAAGGCAAAGCTAAAACAAACAAAGCAAAAAACTTTACATTCAACCACACATACAATTTGCAAAACTAATCTCAAAAGTTTTAGGGAGGAAAGGAGTGGATTGAGTTCAAATTGAGTGAAAATGTTGCCTAGTGACGGGTTTACTGTAGCTAGCTAAACTAACGTTAGACCACCAGCTGTCATCAGAGAATGTGTAGTATTTGTAGTCACATGCCGACTGTTGTGTGATTATTCTGTGTTTGATATGAGACTCTTTAAGGAAGTAGGGGGCAGGAGCATTGGTCAGCAGAACAGGGAAGAATGTGTAAAGGAAATGGAAAGATTGAGCAGCTGAGTTGATACAAAAACAGTTCTCTTTTCTTGGTAAACATAACAATAACATTATTACAAAGTGTCTTGGATTTGTATCATCAAGCATTCTGATATCCATTGCAATGGTGAAAATCTCAGGCATTTGGATGTCTTCTTCTGTCCAAGCTGGACCAAGGTATTTGGATGTTTCAGATATCCCACAATCTTTGATGTAACGTCCTTAAAACAAGTCAAAATGAGGCTCAGTAGTGTATGTTGCCTCCACGTGCCTGTAGGACCTCACTACAACGCTTAGACATGCTCCTGCTGAGGTGGTGGATGGTCTCTATAGGAATCTCCTCCCAGACCTGGACTAAAGTATCTGCCAACTCCTGGACAGTCTGTAGTGCAACATGGCATTGGTGGATGGAGCAAGACATGATGTCCCATATGTGCTCAATTAATTCAGTTCTGGGGAACGAGCAGGCCAGTCCATAGCATCAATTCCTTCATCTTGCAGGAACTGCTGACACACTCCAGCCACACGAGTTCTAGCATTGTCTTGCATTAGGAGAAAGCCAGGGCCAACCGCATTGGCATATGGTTTCACAAGGGGTCTGAGAATCTCATCTCATCTAATGGCAGTCAGGCAACCTCTGGTGAGCACATGGAAAGAAATCAGTAACCTCTGGCAGCCCTCCAAAGAAATGTCACCCCACACCATTACTGACCCACTGCCAAACCGGTCATGCTGGAGGATGTTGCAGGCAGCAGAACATTCTCCACGTCATCTCCAGACTTTGTCACGTCTGCTACATGTGCTCAGTGTGAACCTGCTTTCATCTGTGAAGTGCACACGGCACCAGTGACGAATTTGCCAATCTTGATTTTGGTGTTCTCTGGCAACTGCCAAACATCCTGCACGGTGTTGGGCTGTAAGCACAACCCAAACCTGTAAGACGTTGGGCCCTTATACCACCCTCATGGAGTCTGTTTCTGACCGTTTTAGCAGACACATGCACATTTGTGGCCTGCTGGAGGTAACTTTGCAGGGCTCTGGCAGTGCTCCTCCTGTTCCTCCTTGCACAAAGTTGGAGGTAGTGGTCCTGCTGCTGGGTTGTTGCCCTCCTCATGCTACCACTAAAGTGAAAGCACCACCAGCATTCAAAAGTGATCAAAACCAGAAAGCATGGTCTGTGGTCACCACCTACAGAACCACTGCTTTATTAGGGGTGTCTTGCTAGTTGCCTATAATTTTCACCTGTTCCATTTGCACAACAGCATGTGAAATTGATTGATCAGTGTTGCTTCCTAAGTGGGCAGTTTGATTTCACTGAAGTGTGACTGACTTGCAGTTACATTGTGTTGTTTAAGTGTTCCCTTTATTTATTGATTTATTTTTTTGAGAAGTGTATATATTACTACTTGAATTAAAGTACAGAATTGTATTACAAATAATATGTGTATATATTTATACATTTTAATACAAGAATTCTTGTGTTGTGAAGAAAAATATATAATTGTGGATGGAAAGCATCGTCAGTGCACCACGATGCACCAAGATGTCAAATTGAACTAAATTGACATGATAAACGTAACCGTAACTGAACCGAACTGTGAGAGCAGTTTAGGTTCACACCCTTAAACACTTGCTTTGCACACCACATTTAATGTTAATGTTAATCTCCCTTGTGTGTTCTCCTGTGTCTAGTGTGACAAAAGAAGAATATGTGAAAATGTCTTAAATAGTAGTGGGTTGTAATCCTCATAAAGGATTAGCTTTTTCCATCTGTCACCTAGTGTTAGAAAGATTGGACTTGATTGTTGAATTTCTTTACACATAATGAACTAAACATTCTTCAAGTCATTATGTTCTTATAAGCAAAGCTGAAATGTTTTCAGAACATATCATAATTCAACTTTAAAAGCTTCAATGCAGTTAACTTTAAATCATTGGAAACATTAATAAATTGTTTAGCTCCAAAAGTAATGTGAAGACAGTTTATTTTAGGTTTGTAGCAACAATTATAATAATCAATTAACATTTAAATGTTTTAAATAAACACAGAGTGATAAGCAATTATAATTGGTACACATACCTAAAGGCATTTTTAATGGATTGCCAAAATCACCATGGAAAGTCAAGGTGAGAAACAAAGCCAGCATACTTTACAGATACAGAGTTCATTCATTCATTCATTTTCTTTTCAGCTTAGTCCCTTTAGTCCATCACAAAGACATGCACATTATTTATTCTGTACAGCTTGTTCATTTCAAAAGCTTTTCAAGTTCATTCATTCGTTTTCCTTCGGCTTAATCCCTTTATTTGTCAGGGGTTGCCACAGCAGAATGAACCATCAACTTATCTAGCATATGTTTTACACAGCGGATGCCCTTCTAGCTGCAACCCATCACTGGGAAACACCCATACACTCTCATTCACACACATACACTACAGACAATTTAGCTTACCCAATTCACTTATAGTGCATGCCTTTGGGCTTGTGGGGGAAACTGGAGTACCTGGAGGAAACCCACGTGAACACGGGGAGAACATGCAAACCCCACACAGAAATGCCAACTGACTCAGCCAAGGCTCGAACCAGCAACCTTCTTGCTGTAAGGCAACAGCGCTACCCACTGTGCCACCATGCCGCTAGATGTGGATTTCAAGTCGATTAAAAAGAATAAAGCAAAACAGCTACAAATGAAAAAATTTAAGACAAAAATTATAATAAAAAAGAAAGATTACACATGCTACCCCCTCCCCCTTTTATTGTACTGCAATATTATTCAGAACTTTAACATCCCTTTGTGTGTTGCATAAATATTCAAGAATTTACTTTTCGTGCTATTAATTGCTTAGTTATGATAACAATGTATTTTGAAATTAAACTAATCCTTCTGGAGCTAGAAGAACTCTGTCCAAAATTAAAACGAAACAGAGAAACATTCTCCAAAAATGTCATATTTGATTGCACAATTACTGGAGCTGTGTATTAAACACTTTATAAGGCCTCCAAGACAGGCCTGTCTAACTGGTGGGGGCCACCATCACCTCTGCTTCCCTCATCTGGGGAGCTGCTTTGTCCATTAATAAAGTGTAATCAGTGGACCCTCCAGACACCACAGTCTGTCAGATTGTTGTCAAATACCTGTAGTTGCTTTTTATTCTTTTTGTTTTGCATGCATCACAAGCAATGTAAGAATTTGTCTGCAGTTATCCATATTTTAATTTTGCTATTGTATCACAATATTTTTTTATTTTAATTCTGCCTTTTCAAGTTGCCCACAAAGGACCTGCATAAGGTCCATTTTCAAAGACAATAGAAAGTCACTTTGAGAAGGAGCTTGCTTAAAAAGGAGAAAACACCTGCCATTAAAAAGCTAAACTTGAAATAGAAATATTATGGGAAGATGATATGTAATGTGTTGAAACGTGTATATAAAGCAATGTATATAAAGCTATGTATAAACAAAAAAAGAAAAATTAAGACAATTCATTTTACTTTAGGAAATAAAGAAATGAACAGTGCCTAAAGCACTCAATTTAATTTGCAAAGAATTTAATTTAAAATGATTTGACAAATGTCTCCGCAGTCTTCCATCTCTTTTGGATGCAAATGTTGTAAATGAATAACTAAATAAAAACAGTGTGTGAAGAAAAATGTTTCCTGTGGAAGTAATGAGTTTAATAGTTGTAACAATAAAAGATTAAGGACTGAAATTTAAGTTGTTACCTGCAAATTTATACTATGGACAGATTTCTTATTAATATAGCTTCCTTCATTGACTAAAGGAGCCTTGATAGGAATGTGGATGCCATAATTGCCTTAATAACATTTGAAACCCCTAAAATAAAAAGTTATATTAAAACAAATGTCAAGTTTGTGTGCATGCAGTGTGAATAGATTTATAGACATGATTTATGACATATATATTGGTGCCAACTGAAATTAGTTTTCAATAACACACAGATGTTTATTCAAAGTGTGTAGAACATTTTTATTGCCAGGCATACTGTAAAGACACTTCAACATATCATGCTCTGAAGTGGAGCAAGTTCCTGTGGTTACTTGCATAACCCAAAAGTTCCCACTGTTGTTGGAACCGAGATATGAGATTATCCACTTACTTACTCATGAATTTACCTGGTTATGTCACATACCCTGTTTCTGGAATACCGCTCTCATCAAGTTGTTTTGTTTTGCTGCTGGAACTACACCAGCATTCTACCACAATTTTCATGCCTGCCTGAAATGCTAGAATGTTAGAAAATCTTAAATATTGTTATGACTTTTATATCTATGTTAGTTTGCTTTTGGCCCTTATCTACATTGTAAAATGTGCTATAGGAAAAAAAAAACATGTAATTGAAAATTTTAACTAAAGCTAAAATTGTTGTTTTTTTAATCACTTACAAAATTCTGCACAAACTGTGTATATTATCCAGATTCAGAAAATTTTGTTAGATGCTGTTGCAAATAAATTGGGGCCAGGGGATTGTTCGCTGAATTTCCTGGTTTCTCTCAAGGTTTTTTCTCCACTTCTGTCAAATGATGGAATTGTGGTTCCTTGTCCAACTCAAACCCCCCCTGGATTGCTTGGTTTGAGTTGGTGAAGCTGCTCTTCAGTGGCTCATCCTTCAACAGTGACACTAAATCCATTTCATTTTAACAAGAACTACAATCCAATAGGATTCTACCACCACACTGCTGCCTTCCTGATATGCTGGCATGCTTCACAATCTATTCTCTTAATCTATCTATTGTAAAAGTGCTATAAAAATAAAGATGACTTAACTTGAATATTCATAGAATGCAAAATAGGGTGTAACCATCCAGTGAAGTCAGGGAAACATGCATTAGGATTTTTGAGTAACTTTCAGAGAATTGTTGTGAGCAAGTATAAAACAGGGTGGCACGGTGCCACAGTGGGTAGCGCTGTCGCCTCACAGCAAGAAGGTCGCTGGTTCGAGCCTCGGCTGGGTCAGTTGGCCTTTCTGTGCGGAGTTTGTATGTTCTGCCCGTGTTCGTGTGGGTTTCCTCCAGGTGCTCCAGTTTCCGCCACAAGTCCAAAGACATGCGCTATAAGTGAATTGGGTAAGCTAAATTGTCCGTAGTGTATTTGTGTGAATGAGAGCGTATGGGTGTTTTTCAGTGATGGGTTGCAGCTGGAAGGGCATTGGCTGTGTAAAACATATGCTGGATAAGTTGGCGGTTCATTCCACTGTGGCAACCCCTGATTAATAAAGGAACTAAGCCGAAAAGAAAATGAATGAATGAAGTATAAAACAGAACACAGAACATGTTATCAACATAAAAAGTCCTAATATATAATATAAGTCCTCTTTCTTTTAAGGTTCCACATCAGTTGCACAGATTATAATTTGGCTTTAACTAGTTCTCTTTTTATCCTCATGCTTTCATCTGCTGGTTTAAAGGAAAACAGTCTGTTGTGTGGGCCCTGCGGGAGAGACGAGTTTTAGACTGAAAACTCAACACTCTTCAGGCAGAGTAATGAGATGCTGGTCAAAAACTGTCTTTCAGCTTGTGCCCCCTGTGGGCTCCTTTGAGATCCTCAGGGGTGCGGTGCTCTGCGACCCAAGTTTTAATGAATCAATCACACTTTTTGATTGGACACTGGAATTGATCACCTGATCTAGAGTTGTCAATCAAAAATTGTTTCAAAGATCCCCTGGCAACTTGTTAACCCCCTGGGTGGTGTACACTATTCATTTGCTTCACTTTCTTTCAATCTACAACCTCCACACACACAGTCTTTCTTTTTTTTTCTCCCACTTGTTTTCTCTAGGTCTCTGTGTGAATAATGATTCAAAGCAGTAAGATGTCAGATACAAAAACATCTCTCATCTGGTTGTCAGATCATAATTATGTCTTCAAAGGCAGAGATAGCTTTGAAACCGATTACCTTACACTGATGTAAGATATATAGTCAAACATTTTCTCCTCCTCTTCCTTAATTCCATTCTTTTCATCCTGTGATTGTATCACAATGTGACAGAGTTTTTTTTTTATCATAATAATTTTACTTGACTATGTATCAGAACATATAGTGAGGGGAAAACAAAGTATAAAGAGCTTTATCTTATTCAGAAACTTTCATTTACATTTAAAATCCATTGTATTGCCAACATGCATTTTAAGGCATTACATATTAAGCTTACTATCAATGTTATCATTTATAAAGCAATCACATGATGCATTGTGACAAGTTTAGTAAAAAAAGAGTAATTCAAACATCTCCATTAACATCAACAGTAACTAATAACTAGACTTCAAACAAAGCTGCATTTGTCTACTCATGTAATATTAGTCAGTGGCACAAGTTTGGTTTATTAAAATTATTTATATTATAAGTAGGGGTATCACAAAATCTTGCAAGATTAAATTGCGATGAGATTTCTTGTCAAGGTGAAAAGTTGTCTTGTGAGTTAGTATTGAAGATTGTAAGCAGGATTGCATTGGTCACACATCCACCTCATCACACACATTAAACTTTGCAACACAGGCTGACTTCGGTGCTGAGGAGCTGGCTATTTTGAGATGATTGTTTTGGATTCAGATTTTATAAGATGGAGTTCGATAAAATAGATGAGCCTGTCTGTCCCTAAATGGCAAAAGAAAATAAAAACGTTTGTTACCGCAAAACTCTGTGCATTATACGGAAAAAGAAAACCAATACAGTGGTAATGGCTTGGTCGCAAAAGTAGCATACGCTCATTATAGTTAAATTTTTTTCCCCAGCTTTATTTATAGAATTTTATAGAAGTTCGCTGCAGGATGGAGTAACACTTATAATTTCTAATGTCTTTTTTGATTATTAATGAAGTTGAATGTTTAAGTGCCTAGATTATTTTGTATGACCTTAGTGTCATCCCACTTCAGAGTAAAACTGAATTAATATGTGTGTCACTGCTTTTTCTGTATGCCAAATGATTTGTTTCCTCAGGATCTACCAAGCCAGGTCAGAGGTCACAGAGACCTCTTAAGTGGAACTGGACTCTTGAATGATTGGAAACAACTGTTTCCTGAGTTTAACCTGATAGCTGTTAGTTTGGATGCTAATTGTACCAGTTTGGATAAGATGGCTGAGAGTACATGAAACAGCCTTGAGTATGAAACAGATTGTACTTGGTGTGTGTGTGTGTGTGTGTGTGTGTGTGTGTGTGTGTGTGTGTGTGTGTGTGTGTGTGTGTGTGTGTGTGTGTGTGTGTGTTGTTCTAATCGTTTGTGGATCATTATTACAGGTCTGTGGTCAGCTCTGAATAGCCTAGTGGCTGTCTGACATTTGTATGCTTGAGTTATCGAGATAATAATTAAACAAGGTTTCAAAATGATTGTGACAATTATTGACCCCCAAATATATTTATATAATAAAAATAAATAAATAAATAATAATAACAAAAACCTAGTACCAACCAGAACAATTGTTTACACACCAAACTAACAGCTTGGTCACATGAGCTATCACACAGCAGCAAATAATGTACAAATGAACTATCATCCAGTATGCAGGGAGTATCCATATATTCAAAGGAGAGAATTGCTATTTTTTTGGAAGAACCCTTTAGACAGTGTCTAATTTGTTCCAATTTTATTAAGTGAAAAGCATCATTAATCCACATGGTGGAGCAGATGACTTCCAATGTTGTAGAATACGGCATCTGGCCTGAAGGGACACAGAAGCCACAAAATCTGCTTTGTATTGAAAACAGTGTACTGACAAAGGAAGTGTACCAAACCGTGCTGTTATAGATACAAGTTTAATTACTTGACCAACTATTTGAGAGATTGTCTCAAATATTTCTGACCAATAACCACCTAAAGTTAGGCAAAACCAAAACATACCTGCCAGTGTTGCAGGAGCCTGGCGACAATGGTCACAGAGAGGATCAACATCAGTAAATTTTGGAAAGCTTGACCTTGCTCCAATGAGAAGTATGAAGTATTTTGCATTGAATCCAACCATCTTTAGCACGGATGAGGAATGCACCCTGTATAAAATGCTTTCCCACACTTCATCTAAAATGTCCTCTGATAAGATACTGGTTCAAGAATTAAATCTATAGGAGTAGGAGAGGGGAGGCTAGGAAACTGAGAACCTGCAAATATCAGAAAAAAATTGTTTCTGGGTAATGAAAACTTATCTGAAAGCTGTTATCTGAAAGGATGTAAAAACATCATCTATATATAAATCTTTAAGCACTGATAAACCATCAAGAAAAAGTGCTGTCCATCCTTGATGGTGGAAAAACAAAGTTTGTTGCTATAGGGGCAGATAAAGAAAATCTATTTAATCCATAATACCGCCTAAACAGGGCAGTCAATGAAGTAGGGATACACAAAGTTGCTTCTGTGGCAACCTACATAGGTGTGCAATCTGATCTTGACTGGTTTAACCAGTATTGATAAATCCTGAAATTGGCAGCCCAGTAGTAATGTCTGAAGTTGGGTAAGCCTACACCCCCTAAAGATTTAGGTCGCTAAAGAAGTTCTTTTGCTGTCCTAGCAGTATTTTTGTCCCAATTAAACTCTGACACTAATCTATCCAGTTTGTGAAAAAAAGATTGAGAAAGAAAAATTGGAATGCACTGAAACAAATACGTAAACATTTCTAAGACTCTTTCTAACTTTTAAAAGGTCTTGAAATTTGTTGGTTATACAAACCCCAAGATATTTAAAACTTTGTTGTGCCATTTTAAATGGTAAATTACTTAAATGGTATTTTTGGCCACTGCATTTAATGAAAAAAAAAAAAACACTTTCTGCTTAAATTAAGCTTACAACCAGAAATAAAACTAAATAATTTTAAAACCTTAAGAATATCATCTGCATAAAATGATACCTTCTGCTCAATGCCTAGTCTAGTTACCCCTTTTATTAATGGGTCAGATTTTAAAGTGGTGGGAAGAGGTTCGATGGCAGTAGCGAAAAAAAGTGTGCTTAGTGTGCATCCTTGGTGGGTGGAACAGTAAAAATTAAAGTATTCTGAACACATATTTGTAACGCCCGGAGGGCGGAGGATGACATCACGAGAGGGAGACGGATAAACATTACAAAAACGGGTTTATTAAACACTTACGGGAAACATACACGGGAAGACAGGACGAGACCCACACGAACCAAACGACGAGACCAAAATACCAGACGACGAAGGACACAGACGAAAGGGTAGAAATAGAGGAAAGGATGATTACGTTAATGACACAAGAGGGAAGAGTACAGGTGCAACAGATGAACAATGACGGTGGCGGGAGAAAGACAAAGGAATCACATGACAAAACAAATGACACGTGGACGAACACTGACAGTACCCCCCCCTTTTTGAAGGCGCGTCCTCGCGCCTTCAACAGGAAACAAAAACGGAGGAGGGTAGAAGGGGGGGTACAAGGGAGGAGTCCAAGGGGGAGACAGGAAGGGAACCGGAGCAGGAGGACCCAGGACACAGCCAGAAGGACGGCCCCGGGCGGAGTCGAGGAAGGGCGGGACCATGGAGGAGGAGTGGCTGCTGACTCCAGGGGGCCGACCGAGGGAGACGCCGCTGATGGCGGTGGAGCCCAAGGAAGGGACGGAGAGCCGAAGGGCGAAGGTGACGCCGAGGCTTCTGAGGGCCGGGCGAAGCAGGCGGCTCACCCGAGCAAGGCGACGGCGGGGTTCCGGAAGCCCGCGGCGTAGCCAGAGCGACAGAGGACCAAGGCGTAGCTGGAGGGATGGAGGAGCTCAACGCAGCCGGTGGGACGGTGCGATGAGGTGCAGCCGGATGAGTGGAGTCCAGAGGCGTAGGAAGGGCGACGACTGACCAAGGTGGAGCCGGAGGGACGAGGGAGCCTGGCGGAGCTGGTGGGCGGACGGCCCACGACGAAGACGAGGGAGGAGTGAGCCAACGCGGAGCCCTAGGGTCGAAGGGCCGAGGTGGAGTCCGCAGCTCGGAGGCCGTAGGAGCTGACGCTGGGCGACACCCTCCAGAGGGTGACGCAGACAGGCAGTACCCATAGGCGCGCTCCATTTCCGGAGCTGGAGCGTGAGCTGGGGGGCTGGCTGACTGCAGCAGTGCTGGAGCTGGATGACTGGCTGCAGTTCTGGGGGACCGTGGGAAGCTACTCATGACCCTGGAGCTGAGGGTTTTCTCTAGATTGAAGATTAAAAAACTGTGTAGGAACAGTTGGTTGCTGCCTGGTAACAGCGGACGGGTATTGCTGCCTAAAAGCAGCGGAAGATTAAAATTAAAGCTCCAGAAGCCAATGAGTAGCCTCCCAGTGTCCAGTCGGTGTCCATCTGCATAGGGGGGGTGGGCGGGACTCTCGCTGATTCCGCGGGTAGCCGCCAGGACTCCCCCTCGGGGCGGTGTTGTCGGCACACACACCTGGTCAGACGGGACTTTGAGCTCCTCCATCTCGGCGCAATTCCGCTCTGTCGCTCTAGAGGGCGCTGGCTCATTGGCCGGGGGTTGCTCTCCGTCTGCGGTGGGCTCTGGCAAGCGCTCCCTGCAGGTGGACGATGTTGTTTGGCTGGTCACTGGGTCGGGAGTGGCACTGACGAGATCCTCCAGGAAGGCGGTGAGTAGAAATATTTTACTCGCCAGTGTCCACTCCATCTTTGCGGCGGTGTTGCCCTGAGGACCATCTTCGGGCGATCGTGCTCTGTCACAGATTATGGGCGTGCAGAGCACGTCGCCCGGAAAGCTGTTCTCAGTCGCTCGGATATGGTCCTCAGGGCTGCTTTCCCCCTGCTCCAGCAGGTGGTGACGGGAAACGGACGGGCGGACGGGATTCAGGGGAACACGGAGGGAGAAAAATAAAACACTGAGGGAAAAACAGACTAAAAAAAGAAAATCGGGGAAAAGCGCGCCGCTATTTTTGGGTCTGGTATTCTGTCACGCGTCACAGAAGACAGAGGTATGGATCAGTTCAACAGTGTTTATTAAACACACAATAATCTTCGCACCGTAGTGCAAACGAACAGTTCAAACAAAGTCACTTCCCTTTGTAGAGCAAGCCGATGACAGGGGTTAGTCTCAGGATGAAAGGTGACGATGATAGTCTTGACGGAAGATCGGGACGAGCAGACGGAGAGAGTTGTGACCATGTGAAGATGATACCAGACACTGGGTGAATGGAGAGGGTGAGTTATATAGTGAGCTGGTGATGGGTGATGCAGGTGAAGGTGATGAGTGCACAGGTGTGTGTAATTAGTAATCGGGTGACTGAGTCCGTTGTGTAGTGGCTGGAGAGTGTGAATGGTGATCAGGACTGATAGAACGTGCAGGGGGTGTGACAATATTATTTGTCCTAAAGGAGGCCTGGGGAGCAGAATATAAAAGTTTAACCCATGAAATAAAATTTTTACCAAAACCAAATTTATTTAATGTCTAAAAAAAGTATCCCCATTCTACCTGATCAAATGCATTCTCAACATCCAGTGATAGGGCAGCTTCTGGGATAAAGTGGGGAGATAAATTATAAATAATATTACATAATCGCCTGATATTAAAAAAAACCTTTAATAAACCTTTAATAAACCCTGTCTGGTCTAATGATATAATTTAAGGCAAAATAGATACTAGACGCATGGTCAATAATTTGGATAAAATGTAAAAATCAACATTAAGCAAACTAATAGGACGATTCGAAGAACTGTCACACCCTCTGCAAGTTCCATCAGCCTCAGTCACCATTCACAGTCCCCATCCACTACACATCGCACACTATCACCTGATTACTGAGCACGTACACCTGCGCACGTAATCACACTCACCTGCCCCAGCCATCACCCACTCACTACATAAGCTCACCTCACTCACTCACTCACCGGCTGGAATCAACGTTAGATGGTCACCTCTACTCTTCGTTCATTCTCCTCTTCGTATACCTTCGTTCATCCTCCAAGGAATCCTCGAGCCCGACTCCTGTCATCAGTCTGCTCGCCTTATCAAGGGAAGTGACTTTATCGTATCCACAAACTGTGTGTTGTCTTCACCTTCCGCACTAAGTGCGTTGATTCACTGTGTGTCACCTTCCGCACTGAGTGCGTTGATCCACTGTGTTAATAAACATCACGAACTCTAACAACCTGTCCTCTCTTCCTTGTGTGACCGTGACAGGATTCCAGCCCCGCAAAACGCTACTGAATCTCGCATGGAAGCTAACGCTACCACTTCCGGGAGCGCTGCGAATTCAGTCAGCGAAATGGTGAACCCACACCAGCAGGCTCTTCCCTCCGCACCATTGGATGCCCAGGTCAACCCTCTTTCGATCGCCAATACACCTCTCTCTCGCCCTATGAGTTATGCTGGCGAACCCCGCGCCTGTACTGGCTTTGTTCTCCGATGCTCATTATATATTGAAGCAAACTCTTCACAATTTCCCACTGACGTCACCAAAGTCGCATTTATGATCTCACTCCTCACTGACAGAGCCCTCCAGTGGGCGGATGCCCTCTGGAACACCGGCAATCCAATCCTCCACTCCTTTCACGCCTTCACCCAACACTTCAAGGAAGTGTTCGGTGTTGCGCTCACCCCACTCACTGTGCACAACGAACTCATCACCCTCAGCCAACAAAACCTCCCCATCCACCAATACACTCTGCACTTCCGGACCCTAGCGGCCAGCAGCGGGTGGAACCAGGTGGCGCTGCTGGCTGCTTATCGAAAAGGACTCGAGCCCAGCATTCGCCAACAAATGGTGATATATGATGATAGTGCAGATCTGGAAGTATTCATAAAAAAGGCGGTCAATGTAGCCCAACACCTCTCTGCCTGTTCACCCACCACGCCTAACTTTAACCCTTCTTCATGCTGTCGTCCATCACCACCTCCTGCCGTTGACGAACCCATGGAAACGGACATGTACCATCTGTCCGCCAGGGAACGTCAACGCCGGGTACACAATAGGCTTTGCCTATACTGTGGAGAAGCCACCCACCTCATCTCCGGCTGCCCAGTTTGCCCTCCTCGTCCAATGGTGAGTGCCTTCTCCATCACCCCTTCAGTCTCCCACATACCTCATATCACCGCCTCCCTAACCATTAACTCTATTACCTTCCCCATTCATGTCCTGGTGGACTCCGGAGCGGCAGGAAATTTCATATCCTCACACTTTGTCGCCAAACATCGTATACCCACCGTACTCAATGAAACCCGGTACCAAATCTACACCATTCAGGACTCACCATTGGGCAATGGTAAGATCACCAGGCGAACCCGCCAAGTCACGCTCCTCACTCCTCCTCATCACACTGAGAAGATCACCTTGCTGGTTCTACCTAGATCCAAAATAGATGTGGTACTGGGCAGACCATGGCTGGTGCAACACCAACCCACTATAGACTGGAGCACCGGGGAAATCCAGAATGGGAGTGAGTCCTGTGCCGAACACGCCCACCAACCAACCACACAAAAAAACACCTCTAGCCACACTTCACTCCCCCTTCAGGCCGCCGTCGGGGTCCTAACCTCACCAACACCATCCCCTCTACCTACCACTCCTTCCTCGACGTCTCCAATAAAGAGCAAGCCACACGTCTACCCCCTCACAGGCCCTGCGATTGTAGCATCGCCTGCTGCCCAATGCCAAGCTTCCACACGGACGCATCTACCCACTCTCCCGTCCTGAGCACGAAGCTATGGAGAGCTACATTGAAGAAGCCCTGCTCCAGGGGTTCATCCAGCCCTCCACATCACCTGACACATCGAGCTTCTTCTTCGTCTCCAAGAAGGATGGAGGACTCAGGCCGTGTATAGATTACCGGGTGCTAAACGAGGCCACTGTCAAGTTTGCCTACCCACTTCCACTCGTGCCAGCAGCTCTTGAGGAGCTCCGGGAGGCACGGGTCTTCAGCAAATTGGACCTCTGCAGTGCCTACAACCTTATCCGTATCCGAGAGGGAGATGAGTGGAAGACCGCCTTCGTAACCCCCACTGGTCACTATGAGTACCTGGTCATGCCCTATGGACTAGCGAACAGTCCTTCTGTCTTTCAGAGCTTCATGAACAACATCTTCAGAGACCTCCTTCACCAATCAGTTATAGTCTATATCGACGACATACTTATATATTCTTGCAGCCTGGAAGACCATCGTACTCACATGTGCCAGGTACTCCACCGCCTCAAGGAACACCACCTGTACCTAAAAGCTGAGAAGTGCGAGTTCCACCGCTCCACCATCTCCTGTGATATCCGCTGCGGGGGTCCGAATGGAACCGGCGAAGGTAGAGGCAGTGACTAACTGGAAGGAGCCCCAGACAGTTAAGGAGCTCCAAAGGTTCCTTGGCTTCGCTAACTTCTACCGGAGGTTCATAAAAAATTACAGCCTCCTCTTCGCACCATTATCATCCCTCCTTAAGGAGGTAAACGTACCATCTTCTGGGGCTCTGAAGCCCGTCACGCCTTCACGCTCCTCAAGGGCAAATTCACCTCAGCACCCATCCTCAAGCACCCTGATCCTACACGGCCCTTCGTTGTCGAAGTCGATGCGGCAGATGTGGGAGTGGGTGCTGTACTCTCCCAGTGGTCAGGTGAACCCAAAGCTCTCCATCCGTGTGCGTACTACTCCAGGAAACTAAGTCCCGCGGAGCAAAATTATGGGATTGGGGACCGCGAACTACTCGCCATCAAACTGGCCCTCGAGGAGTGGCGGCACTGGCTCGAAGGAGCTCAATTCCCCTTCACAGTTATCACTGATCACAAAAACCTGTATATCTTCACTAATGCATAACAAGCACGATGGTCCCTCTTCTTCGCACGTTTCAACTTCACCATCACCTACCAACCTGGACACAAAAACTGCAAAGCCGACGCCTTATCATGCATATACTCACCTGACCCCCTTCACGACACTCCCGAGCCCATCCTACCTCCCTCCATCTTCCTAGCGGCCATTCTATGGAAGGTTGATGAAGAGATCCATGCCGCTACCCTCGAGGAACCTGCACCGCCAGAACTTCCTCAAGGCCTAACCTACGTACCCGCCAGTCAGCGACTCCCGCTCCTCAGTAGTGCGCACACATCCCTCGGCTCAGGACACCCAGGCAGCAGGCGAACCCTCTCGCTCCTACAGGGAAAATATTGGTGGCCGGGCATGGCCCGAGATGTCTCCCAGTATGTTCGGGGGTGTTCGGTCTGCGCCATCACTACCACCCCGCACCGTTTCCCTGAGGGCAAGTTACGTCCTCTGCCCATTCCTCGCCGGCCCTGGACACACCTAGGCATTGACTTTGCCACCGACCTACCTCCATCTCAAGGATTCACCACCATACTGGGGGTCGTGGATCGCTTTTCAAAGGCATGTAAGCTTATCCCACTCAAGACACTTCCCACTGCCTTAGAAACCGCTAACTCCCTCTTCCAACATGTCTTCCGCAACCACGGTCTACCTGAAGACCACTGGTTCCAGGAGAGCGAGAGGGTTTGGGACTCAGCTCACATCCATCTCCAGCAAGCAGTTCGGAAGCACACGGACACCGCCAATCGCCACAGACTACCCAACCCTGTCTACCACCCTGGAAACAAGGTCTGGCTGTCCACAAAGAACATCCGCCTCCGACTGCCCTGCAAGAAGCTGAGTCCCCGCTACATAGGGCCATACACCATACATTCACAAATAAACCCCGTCACATACCGCCTTAACCTACCTCCACACTCACGTATATCCTCAGCCTTTCACGTCTCACTCCTCAAACCTTACACCAACCCTGTTCTTCCTCCTTCCACAGACCCGGAACCGCCTCCCCCTCCAGCACAACCTGAGATCCTAGGAGAGAACATTTATAGAGTCAAGGAGATTCTCAACTCCCGGCGGCGGGACGGCTGGATCCAATACCTGATCGACTGGGAGGGATTTGGCCCCGAGGAGAGGTCGTGGACACCCCGAGAGGACGTCTTAGATCCTATTCTCCTCGAGGAATACCATCGCCAACATCCCAACCTCCCAGCTCCCCGAGGCCGTGGTCGTCCCCGTCGCCGGTCTAGGGTGCCAAGAGTCACCCGTGGAAGGGGGGGTACTGTCACACCCTCTGCACGTTCCATCAGTCTCAGTCACCATTCACAGTCACCATCCACTACACATCGCACACTATCACCTGATTACTGAGCACGTACACCTGCGCACGTAATCACACTCACCTGCTCCAGCCATCACCCACTCACTACATAAGCTCACCTCACTCACTCACTCAATGGCTGGAATCAACGTTAGATGGTCACCTCTACTCTTCGTTCATTCTCCTCTTCGTATACCTTCATTCATCCTCCAAGGAATCCTCGAGCCCGACTCCTGTCATCAGTCTGCTCGCCTTATCAAGGGAAGTGGCTTTATCGTATCCACGAACTGTGTGTTTGTTGTCTTCACCTTCCGCATTAAGTGCGTTGATTCACTGTGTGTCACCTTCCGCACTGAGTGCGTTGATCCACTGTGTTAATAAACATCACGAACTCTAACAACCTGTCCTCTCTACCTTGTGTGACCGTGACAAGAACAGTCTAAAGGATTTTTATATTTTATATTTTTATATAGATCAAAGCCTGATTTAATGTCTGTGGGATTTATTGAAAAACCTATTATAAAATTTGACTGGAAACCCATCTGGCCCAGGACATTTGCCACCTTCCATAGATGAAGCAGCTTTGGCAAATTCCTCCATAGTGAGTGGTGATTCCAACTGATCAACCAATTTAGAATCAACTGTAGGGATACAAAGGGAACTAAAACAATATCAAAGTCAAAGAGGTTGGCAGTTTGCTCAGATGCATAAAGAGAAGTATAATACTCCTTAAAATGATTATTAATTTGTATGGGATCTGTTGTTGTTCCTGAAGATGTTTTAATCTAGGGGATAAGATGGAAAGATGTTTCCAGCCACAGTTAGAGTGCTAATAAGCTATTTGCTTGCTTTATCCCCTTCTTCATTAAACATAGATCTAATTCTAAGCAGTAAATTCTCCACATAACTTGTTGAGAGAATATTAAACTTAGTTCATAATAATTTATGTTTCTTAAGAATGTCTGAGGATGGTGTAGCAGCATATTGTAACATACGGATGCTGACAATGAAGGTAAGGATCTAAATACAGAGTCTTTTTTACACAAAGAATTTTTAGGCAGGCAAGGGTCGATCACAGGAGCATCAAAGGGGCAATCCAAAAGAGTATTGAAAACCAGGCTAGATATCGGTACTGATGGCTAATATCACAAACAAACAAAGCAAGAAATCAAAACACGGCAAGGAGAAACGCTTCGTAATGCTACAGGTAGAACAAAAAGAGTCAGCAATGTCAGTGTGTGTGTGCTGTATAAATAGTCCATGTAATGGGTCCTTGAGCAGCTTCAGCTGTGCGTGTTTGCAATCGGTTGGGATCAGGAACCGGTGTGTGTGTGGTGCATGCTGGAAATTGTAGTTCATATATGTGGCAGATTTGTAGTTCTCCAGCGATCCGCAGTAGTTAGATCGCTGGTCACTGTAACGGATATACTGTATATTATCTAGTAGGGTTATTTTCTGTGTTATCTCAAAACACCTCTTTTTATTTAACTTTACTTTATGAGAGGTATGTGAAATAATTTCACCTCTATGAAATTCCTCCCAAAAAAGAGATGAAGATATCTCAGGATATGAAAAATATCTATTTGATTAGAAATGAGGAATGAGTCTATTATCTAATAAAAAAATTATTATATTTGATATTAAATTTATAGGAGCCTCACAGCAAGAAGGTCGCTGATCGCTGATCGCTGGTTTGAGCCTTGGCTGGGTCAGTTGGTGTTTCTGTGTGGAGTTTGCATGTTCTCCCTGTGTTGGCGTGGGTTTCCTCCGGGTGCTCCGGTTTCCCCCACAAGTCCAAAGACATGCGGTATAGGTGAATTGTCCGTAGTGCATGAGTGTGAATGGGTGTGTATGGATGTTTCCCAGAGATGGGTTGCAGCTGGAAGGGCATCCGCTGTGTAAAACATATGCTGGATAAGTTGGCGGTTCATTCCGCTGTGGTGACCCCAGATTAATAAAGGGACTAAGCTGAAATGAAAATGAATGAATGAATGAATTAAATTTATAATTATAATTAAAGCCCCCATCTTTAAAGTAAAAGTATTACATCAAGGGTACAAATAAAAAGGAAAACATTTTGCAAAGCATTGTGTATGGTGGGTACAAAAGAAAAAAAAGGAGAAAAAGAAAAACAACATATTCCCAAATGAGACACAAAGTTAAGCCTTCCTTTAAAAACTTTCCAAAAACACTAACCAAACTCTTGTCATGTTGCTTTGGAGAAAGTATCAGTTTTTAAAGTATAAGAAAATAATAAGCAAAACAGGAATTATTAAATTGTATTAAGCCCTATTCATGAACATCAAATAGTTCAATAGGACAACAGTAGACGAGCCATAATGCTGAATTGAGCTGGAGTTGCAATAAGGACATATATTAACAGTCACAGTAAGCCAGCAACGGCATGTGATCGAAGTAATATTTTGCATATTAAAAGGAGTTTTTGTCCTAAACCAACGCCTGAAATTTATATTTTAGAAACGGCTTCTATTTCTTGCAGCTAAACAACAGAAAACTATGACAATGATCACCTCTGGTACACCCCATGTGCTTTATTCAGTGTTAAATGCTAATAATGTGAGTTTGAATGCCATTTTACATCACAGGTATTGCCATATTACTGAAAGCAGCAGCAGCAGATAGTTTACCTCAGATCTTGAACATAAAATAAACCATTTGAAATTAAACTTTAGAATGGTGAGCCAAAAAATATCAGTGATTCAGCATGTACATTTAATAATGTTAAAGAGGTTTAATATGTATTAATTAGATTATAAACCTAACTTTGGAGTGCAGTGAGTACACATATATTACGTCATAAGATGGCACCGCGGATGGCTGCCTCGATGTGGAGCTCTCCAGTTATCTTACTGTTTTTGTTAGTTTGTCCTGTTTTATGTTTGTCATACGCGATCAGTTATACCAGGGACAAACTGCTGAACATTCGGCAGTGTACACCAATCAATCAAAAAATTTTTTTTTTGATTTTTCTGGTGTTTTGCAGAACATTGTTGTCGGCGGAGTAACTGCACTGTGGAAACGCTACAAGATGTGCAGCGTGCTTGTCAGGCTCAGACAGCGCGGCTTTAGAAAAAACGTGCAGTGGTGGGACATGCTTTTACATCAACAGGAGGTGGTGTACGGATGTAACTGTGTTAAAGAAGATGTGCTGTTCTGATGTGGAAGTGCTTTTCATTAACTGTAAGCCGCTCTACTCGCCGCGGGAGTTTTCCTCGTGCATTCTCATCTGTGTTTATATTCCACCACAAGCACACGTGAGTACTGCACTGCAACAGCTAGCTGATCTGATCACAGAGACAGAAGAACAACACCTGGACTCTGTATTTATAATTCTCGGTGACTTTAATCAAGCAAAACTCACACATGAGCTACCTAAATTTAAACAGCATATTACATGCCCCACCAGAGACAATAATATTTTGGACCATTGCTACACAACAATAAAGGATGCATATCGCTCCGTGGCCAGAGCAGCTCTAGGACTCTCTGACCACTGCCTGGTTCTTCTACCAACTTACAGGGAAAAACTTAAAACTACTAAGCCAGTATTAAGGACTGTTAAGAGATGGACCCTGACACAGAGCAGGACTTAAGAGCCTGTTTTAAATGCACTGACTGGAGTGTTTTTGAAGCTGCTGCCACCGACCTGGACGAGCTCACAGAGACTGTAACATCATACATCAGTTTCTGTGAGGAGTTATGCATCCCTATCAGGATTTACTTATCATTTAACAATGATAAACCATGGTTCACACCAAAACTTAGACAGCTTCATCAGGCCAAAGAGGATAGTTACAGGAGTGGGGACAGGGTCCTGTACAGTCAGGCCAGGAACACACTGACAAAGGAGATTGGTGTGGCTAAGAAAAGCTATGGCAAAAACGCTGAAAAACTAGTTTTTTGCTAACCCTGCTTCAGTTTGGAAAGGCTTGAAAGACATCACTAACTACAAGACACCATCCCCCAGCATCGACGGCAATCAACATCTTGCAAACAAGCTGAGTATGTTCTATTGTAGATTTGAGACCGCCAACCAGACACCCCACAACCGCCGTGACCATCTCTCTACACAGCCATCAACACCTCCAGCCATCCCCCTCTCCCCCCCTGCATTTCAGATCAGTAAGGATAATGTGCATCAGATCCTTAGGAAACATAAGAGAAGGAAAGCACCAGGCTCAGACGGTGTCTCACCAGCCTGTCTAAAAACCTGCGCTGAACAGCTGGCCTCCATTTTCTCACAGATCTTCAACAGATCACTGGAACAGTGCAAAGTTCCATCCTGCTTTAAGCGCTTCACCATCATCCCAATCCTGAAGAAACCAAAGATCACAGGACTCAATGACTACAGACCTGTTGCCTTAACATCTGTGGCCATGAAGTCATTTGAAAGAATGCTTGCTAGCATATCTGAAGGACATCACTGGACCTTTGCTGGACCCCCTGCAGTTTGCCTATAGAGCAAACCGGTCTGTGGATGATGCAGTCAACATGGGACTGCATTATACCCTACAACATCTAGACAAAACAGGGAACTACACAAGGATTCTATTCGTGGACTTTAGTTCTGCCTTCAACACCATTGTCTCATCATTGCTCAAGAACAAACTGACCCAGCTCTCTGTTTATAACTCTGTCTGTCAATGGATCACCAGCTTTCTGACAGATAGACAACAGCTAGTCAGAATTGGCAAAATCACATCCGACAGCCGCACCATCAGCACCGGCGCCCCCCAAGGATGTGTTCTCTCCCCACTACCCTTCTCCCTATACACCAATGACTGCACTGCAAAAGACCCCTCCATCAAGCTCCTAAAGTTTGCGGATGACACTACTCTTATTGGCCTCATCCGGAACAGTGACGAGTCTGCATACAGACAGGAGGTGGAGCAGCTGGTTTTATGGTGCAGATACAATAACTTGGAGCTGAACACGCTAAAAACGGTGGAGATGATAGTGGATTTTAAGAGAAACCCCCCTGCACTCCCCCCACTCACCATCATGAACAGCACTGTGGCAGCAGTAGAGTCATTCAGATTCCTGGGCACCCCCATCTCTCAGGATCTGAAGTGGGACATTCACATAGACTCTATTGTGAAGAAAGCCCAGCAGAGACTGTACTTCCTTCGTCAGCTGAGGAAGTTCAACCTGCCACAGGAGCTGCTCGTACAGTTCTACTCAGCTGTCATCCAATCCATCCTCTGCACTTCAATCACCATCTGGTTCAGCTCAGCTGCCAAAACCGACCTCTGCAGACTACAGCGAATAGTCCGGACAGCTGAACGAATCACTGGCACTACCCTGCCTACACTTCAAGAACTGTACTCTTCCAGAGTGAGTAAAAGGGCTTACAAAATCACTCTGGACCCCTCACATCCAGCGCACTTCCTGTTTGAACTGTTACCGTCTGGTCGGCGCTACAGAGCACCAAGCACAAAAACAGCCAGACACAGGAAAAGTTTCTTTCCTCAGGCCATCTACCTCATGAACAGTTAAATATTCCCCTACTGTGCAATAAACATGTGCAATATTTTCTCCGAGAAGTCAAGCCCGTCTCCCGGGAAGCCATCACCTGACCTCTTTATGCCCGGGAGACGCTTGCTAATTGGTAGAGTAGGACTACCGTCCCGATGGCCATTCAAACCAGCCGCAGACCTGGACCTTTTCATCCAGGCTAGCACCTACTTGTGCTGCAACAGGGATCATTTGTCCCGATAGGTTATTAACCAAGGCTGAACCTGGACCGGGGCGTCCCACTTGCCACATTTAACACACTGAGACAGGGATCATTTGTCCCGATAGGCTTTTAACCAAGGCTGAACCTGGACCCACTTTTTTTTTACACCCCAGCCCACCCCCAATAAAGACACTGCATAGCGATTAATGTCTGAACACCGTATGAACTTTATTGTTTCATGAAAAACATTATTATTATTTTTTTATTTCTTCAGGAAGATTCAGAGTCATCCGTTGGTTTGAGCGGCCGTGCCCCCTGGCTCTTGTCCCTGACAGGCTCCCATGGCAGCGTCCTCCTGCTGGTTCCCTCCTGGAAAGAAGAGACAGTAAGACCAGTTGGCCAAAATCATATGCCTTGCTGTTCACATCCATGCCAAAGAGGAACTAACTTACCAGGGGTGACCCAGGACTGTCTGCCCTCTTGCGCCCCTTCCTTGGTTGGCTTTCTTTGCCCGCCGGCTCCGGCTCCTTCTCCTCCTCCTCTTCCACCAAGGCTCTCTTGAAGAGTCTGCGGTGCTCGCATGCCTGCAGAGGGCCAAGGTGAAGTGCGTAGAATTTATCCGAGGTTGAGGTGTCGTGGCACATGAAGTATGCAACCTTCCGGCGATCCTCTGAAGAATGTGCATTCTTCGCCTGCATCAGAGAAAGACAGACAGAACCTTTTAGGGTCAGAGCCGCTGGCCATCATGTGGCTCCAAGGGGGCGTTACATGCATACTCACGTGCAATGCAATGGCTGTTCGGACGTCAGTGAAGGTGGGTCTCCCTGGAAGCCCCATGCTGCACCACGCATATTTTTTTTCTGTGGTTTCTGCTCTGGGGCTCCAACAGCTCTCGGTTACACCGAATAAGTGTGTTCCCTCCATCTAGTGTGTTCCCTCCATTTTCTGCCAGCGGTCTGGTGACAGCTTAGCAGGCTGGCCTTCGAGATTAACTTGCCTTCTTTAGCCTGCTTGGTCCTCACCTCGCGTACCATGACGTTCCGGTGTATGCCGCGAATCAGAGCTCTGACCTCCCTTCGTATCACGACCAGGGCGGTGCTGGAGAGGTGGCAGGAGGCCAGCGGCGTTTCCGAGAGATAATCTAAGAATTGGGCTACGTTCTTCAGGTAGTGCTGGCGGGTGGGCTCCAACATTTGCGTGCGGCCCAGCTGTGCAGACCAGGCTCGGATTCGCGCCACCCTCCTCCTCCTCTCCGCAACTCCCAGTATCGGCGTGTGACTTGTCCCAGGGCTGACCTTACCCTCTCCACCTGCTTTCTTAGGTCTGGCAGCTGGGCCTGGATGCGTTCCATAGCGAGCCGACACCGGGGGTCGGCGCACGAATGCCTGGCTTAGGTGTTGTCTGGTTCCTCTTCTGACGACGCTAGCCGCGAGACTACGTGGGTGGACGGGTGAGTGAACTGCAGCTCCCGCAATTCTCATGCTACCTTCCGGCACTTTGCTTACCACATTGCCTCCTTCCGGGCTGAGGCAGCTTGGCGTGCTGCTTTCGGTGTCTGTCTAGCCGTCCCGGCGTTCTCCGACAGCCAGGCACTGGACACGGCGTCTTCCGCGTGTCCACGCGGCCAGATCCAGCGAGAGCAAAAGCCTTTTCTCCTCCGAGTTTGACACTTTGTGAACTGCAGACAGGTGCGGCGAGAGCCGGCTGTACACGTTGAGACAAATTGCGCATTCGGCCAAGACAAACGATGGAGGGGAAAGAGACCCACAAGCCACGTGGAGAAAGCCAAAATGAGGCGCCAAGTCATTCCACTTCCGCCTCATGGCGCTGGTGGTGGACCCCCCTCTTAAAGGGGAAGAACACCCGATGTCGGCGACGACGCCACTGCTGCTGCCAGGGTGTGTCCTGTGTGTAACCCGTTGCCTTCAGATCCTTCCCACCTGGTTCAAATGC
>CAIGQW010054150.1:229387-240687 GCA_903798125.1 Danio choprae | reverse complement strand
GCTCCTACGGCCTCCGAGCTGCGGACTCCACCTCGGCCCTTCGACCCTAGGGCTCCGCGTTGGCTCACTCCTCCCTCGTCTTCGTCGTGGGCCGTCCGCCCACCAGCTCCGCCAGGCTCCCTCGTCCCTCCGGCTCCACCTTGGTCAGTCGTCGCCCTTCCTTCGCCTCTGGACTCCACTCTTCCGGCTGCACCTCATCGCACCGTCCCACCGGCTGCGTTGAGCTCCTCCATCCCTCCAGCTACGCCTTGGTCCTCTGTCGCTCTGGCTACGCCGCGGGCTTCCGGAACCCCGCCGTCGCCTTGCTCGGGTGAGCCGCCTGCTTCGCCCGGCCCTCAGAAGCCTCGGCGTCACCTTCGCCCTTCGGCTCTCCGTCCCTTCCTTGGGCTCCACCGCCATCAGCGGCGTCTCCCTCGGTCGGCCCCCTGGAGTCAGCAGCCACTCCTCCTCCATGGTCCCGCCCTTCCTCGACTCCGCCCGGGGCCGTCCTTCTGGCTGTGTCCTGGGTCCTCCTGCTCCAGTTCCCTTCCTGTCTCCCCCTTGGACTCCTCCTTTGTACCCTCCCCTTCTACCATCCTCCTTTTTGTTTCCTGTTGAAGGTGCGGGGACCGCGCCTTCAAAAGGGGGGGGTACTGTCAGTGTTCGTCCGCGTCATCTGTTGTTTGTCATGTGCTTTCGTTGTCCTTCTCCCGCCACCGTCATTGTTAATCTGTTGCACCTGTATGCATCCCTCTTGTGTCATTATCCTAATCATCCCCTCTACCATTTATACCCTTTCGTCTGTGTCCAGTGTTGTCTGGTATTCTGAGTCGTGTGGTTGTCTCGTCCTGTCTTCCCGCATCCTGTATCTGTTCCCCTTAAGTGTCAATAAACCCGTTTTGTATTTATATCCCGTCTCTATGTCGTCATGTCATCCCCTGCAAAGCCAGCGTGACAACTGTCATTTGCTTTTAAAATAATATTTATAAAGTCTTAATAATGTGAGCATATTTGTATTGAGTGCTGTTATAGATCAGTTCACAAAAACGTAAAGTCATTAAATTCATTAATTTGTGATTGCAATGAACAAACGAATTTTCACTGCATTAGTAACTACACAGTTACATTTCAATAAAAGAAGATGCAGCATAACATCAGATATTCTCAGTTAATTTTGGACTTGAACGCAGTCGCTATCCTGCACAATGGTGACACAAAAAGGCTTGATTTTACAGAAAAATACCGACAGCTGTGGTTGCCTGTAGTCTACTGTTTTTTACAGTTTACATTCATAAATTCAATTTACAGAATTCATTAATTTTCTTTTCGGCTTAGTCTATTTATTAATCAGGGGTCGCCACAGTGGAATGAACTGCCAACTTATACAGCATATGTTTTTACGCAGCGAATGCCCTTTCAGCTGCAACCCATCACTGGGAAACACCCATACACTCTTATTCACACTACGGACAATTTAGCTTACCCAATTCAATTGGGGGAAACCGGAGCACCTGGAGGAAACCCACGCCAACATGGGGAGAACATGCAAACTCCACACAAAAATGCCAACTGACCCAGCCGAGGCTTGAACCAGTGACCTTCTTGCTGTGAAGCGACAGCCCTACCCACTGCAATACCACGCCACCCCAGTTTACAGAATATTCATGTTAAAAATAACTGCGAAAAAGTGCGGGATTAAAAAAGATGATAAGACTTTTAAAAAAGCGAGCAATTGCTTTATATTTTACATTTCTGTCCAGAGAGATTATGTTTTGATTTTTGATACAGGTCAGAGTTCACCAAGCTTGAACTTTGCAACGCAGCAAACTGCGAAACTTGTCTCACGAGCTTGCGCATTCGCATGCGTGTGAGTGGAAGTCTATGGGGCGAAAAGTGAAGCGTGACTGCTGCTTAAGGCAGTGATGAAGTTAATGAGATCATTAAGTGTCTAATTAAAGGAGGATTGAGAATTTTTTGATGAACAACTGTTAACAAGCAGAATCACTGATAAAGGAAAAAAACAAATAATACAAAAGCTCTTAATGAAATGGTTGTCGTTCATTTGAAATCACTATGATGAAGGTCAGAGTCTGCTTTAGTTGGGCTCTTCAATTTAAAAATAAAAACAACACTAGTTTTTATTTTGCTTGCTATAAATAATTGTGTTAATCACGGTACTTGTATAGCATGAAAATCCAAAAGAAAATCTAAGAATAGGTCATTGACATTGACTATGATATCAAAACCACCCTCACCTGATTGTGTACTCCATGTTAGTTATGTGTGAGAAATTAATAATATACGTAAATAAAACCAATGGAGCTACAGTAATCAATGATTGTTTGAACAGGCCTAAAT
This sequence comes from Danio choprae, assembly GCA_903798125.1. Taxonomy (NCBI): domain Eukaryota; kingdom Metazoa; phylum Chordata; class Actinopteri; order Cypriniformes; family Danionidae; genus Danio; species Danio choprae. The sequence goes on along the minus strand of CAIGQW010054150.1, from coordinate 238,350 downwards.
ACACCATTCACAATGAAAATGCTTGAACTATGGCAGAACTTAAAAACACACAGACATCAACAATTAGTCTTTTGATCTTAACAATGGTGACAAAAAAAAACAAAACCAAAAATCTACCCAGAACAATACAAAACAATCTACTGAAAGATTACCCCCAAGAACAAAATAAAATAAAGGCAAAGAAAAAATTGTAACAACATTAAACTGCATAATTTATTCATGCTGCAATGCATGCTGGGAGTTTTGTACTATGCTGGTACCCAGCATGTATTGCGTCATTAATTATTTATGCAGCTTTACTTTTTTTTTTAGCAACCATGGTTGAATGTCATACCCTGATTCTTGATGTCTGTGTGTCTTAAGTGTTGTTGGAGCTCTCAAGGTTTTGTGCATGAAACTCCATTAAATAGAAATTATTATTTATTCCTCATTGTTTGTTGATTGGGCCTCACGGTGGCGCAGTGGATAGCACGTTCGCCTCACAGCAAGAAGGTCGCTGGTTCGAGCCTCGGCTGGGTCAGTTGGCGTTTCTGTGTGGAGTTTGCATGTTCTCCCCGTGTTGGCGTGGGTTTCCTCCGAGTGCTCCGGTTTCCCCCACAAGTCCAAAGATATGTGGTATAGGTGAATTGGGTAAGCTAAATTGGCTGTAGTGTATGAGTGTGAGTGGGTGTGTATGGATGTTTCCCAGAGATGGGTTGCAGCTGGAAGGGCATCCGGTGCGTAAAACATATGCTGGATAAGTTGGCGGTTCATTCTGCCGTGGCGACCCCAGATTAATAAAGGGACTAAGCCGAAATGAAAATGAATGAATGAATGAATGTTTGTTGATTCTCCATGGAAAGCTGTAGTGTTGTACCAAACAACTCACAGTAACTAATTTTACAATATTTTTTGTGACTTATCTTATAAAACGCCAGATTTTTATTTCTGGAGGTATGACAGAAATAAAGTCAAACTTTAATCAGTGAAACTGGTAATGCTGTTTGTGGAGATGTTAAATCCTCTGTTTTAATTCAGTGGGTTTGGTGGAAGGCTTTGACTTTATTTCTTGTTCTTTCCTTCAGTGATTGTGCTTGTTAACAGCAAGTGTTCATCCGTGTCTGAATTCACTCATTTGTGGTCTTTCACTCTGTCTAGACTATACTAATTAACTAAATTAGGGACTAGTGAATGAGGGTGGGGTGGTGTGGTGGCGCAGTGGGTAGCTCTGTCGCCTCACAGCAAGAAGGTTGCTGATTCGAGCCTCGGCTGGGTCAGTTGGCATATCTGTGTGGAATTTGCATGTTCTCCCCGTGTTTGCCTGGGTTTCCTCCAGGTGCTCCGGTTTCCCCCACAAGTCCAAAGACATGCGCTATAGGTGAATTGGGTACGCTAAAATTGTCCATAGTGAATGAGAGTGTATAGGTGTTTCCCAGTGATGGGTTGCAGCTGGAAGGGCATCTGTGCGTAAAACATATGCTGTTTAAAAGATTGTGCTTGTTAATAGCAGGTGTTCATCAGTGTCTGAATTCACTCATTTGTGGTCTTTCACTCTGTCTAGTGGACTACACTAATTAACAAAATTAGGGACTAGTGAATGAGGGTGGGGTGGTGTGGTGGCACAGTGGGTAGCGCTGTCGCCTCAAAGCAAGAAGGTTGCTGGTTCGAGCCTTGGCTGGGTCAGTTGGCATTTCTGTGTGAAATTTGCATGTTCTCCCCGTGTTTGCGTGGGTTTCCGCCAGGTGCTCCGGTTTCCCCCACAAGTCCAAAAACATGCGCTATAGGTGAATTGGGTATGCTAAAATTGTCCATAGTGAATGAGAGTGTATGGGTGTTTCCCAGTGATGGGTTGCAGCAGGAAGGGCATCCGCTGCGTAAAACATAAGCTGGATAAGTTGGCTGTTCATTCTGCTGTGGTGACCCCTGATTAATTAAGGGACTAAGCCAAAAAGAAAATGAATGAATGAGGGAGTATGATGAGATTTCAGAAACTCTGCTTACTTTCTCGAAAACAAAAGTTAGATCTGTATAGTTATTTCTGTGTTTTGTACAGAAATGAGCTGGTAATCATTGAACAGGTTTTCACTGTAGATTGTACATACTTTTACTATTAAAATCACGGACATTTTTACAGTGTAATGACACACTGTTCTATTTTTCATATCATCCAGATGATCCAACAATAGCTGCAAGGATCTCGCACTTCTCGCTCCAAGGACATCTCAGCTTGGAAGAAAGACCATCGAATACAGCTTAATCTTTTAAACAAAAAGTCTTCCCTGGAACTCCACACATTCAACAATTTCTCAATCCAACTGGGATCATCTACTCTTACCCCGTGTAATTCAGTAAGGAGTCATGGGGTAATCCTGGATGATCAGCTGTCCTTCAAAAAGCACATTGCTAACACAGCTCGATCATGCAGGTTTGCACTTTTCAACATCAGAAAAATCAGACTCTAATAGATCATGTTCCACAACTTTTTATCCAAGCTTTTGTCATTTCAATGCAGGACTACTGCAGTTTTCTTCCAGCTGGATTTCCATCTTGTACTGTAAAACCTTCGGCAGTTATCCAGAATGCTGCAGTTCATCTGGTCTTCAATGAGCCCAAGAGAGCTCATGTTACACCTCTCTTTATCTCTCTGCATTGGTTACCAGTCGAGGCCCGTATCAAGTTCAAATCATTGATGCTTGCTTACAGAACAGCCACTTGCACTGCACCCTCTTACCTTAACCTGCTTCTAAAGGTCTACATCCCCTTCAGGAGCCTCTGATCAGTAAGCGAGCACTGCCTTGTGGTACCATCACAGAGAGGCTACAAGTCACTTTTTCCAAAACTATTCAATGTTCCTTGCTGGTGGAATGATCATCCCATTCCCACACCCCTGTGAACAAAATTAGGACCCTCTCTCAACTGGCCCACATTAGGCCACCACAGAATTAATGTGGGCGGTCTGCTAGTGTTAGCTGCTCATACAGAGGCCACAGTGATCCCACATCTCTGGGCCATACCTGGGCTAGCCTGCAGTGAGCCTGTTTAGATTTGCTGTGGACTGGCTGTAATCCACTGTGCCCACAAAAGCCAGCATGCAGGAAGATGTTTTCAGAGAAGCAATCAGACTAACTAAGAGAAACAACATGTAAGTGCTATGAAAAGCCATACAGAACATGATGAACATGATGTTGACTATGATTTTGTGCCTTTTTGGGATGACACCACAATCTGATATTCACTTGCAAAACAATCATCTGGAGGATGCAACACAAGCACATGTATGAAGTAATGAGTAGCAAGCACTTTAAAAATAAAGGTCCCTAAACATATATTAAATAACAAGAACCAATCATCAAGTGCAGGGGTTTTTAAATTTTGCTTTGCTGCAAAATATTACCTCCTTGCCTAACTAAACACACCTGAACCAGGTAATCAAGTTTGCTCTTCATACTCACTGAAGATGGCTAAGCAAACTGAAGCTGGATGAAGCTAATATTTGCAGGACAATGGCCCTCCTGGTTCAGGATTAGAAAGCCCTGATCTAGTTCACGTAAGAAACTCTCATCCTATCCCCTAGTTACCATACCCCTTAATTTAGTTAATAAGGGCAGATATGGTAATCTATGTCCTTGATAATCCCCATGTCTAAGGAAGATGATTAGGGCTCTAAAGCAAATAATATTTAATGCTGAGGGAGTACCTAAAGTTTATGGACAACCTCTCATTTTTGACAGAGTTGTCAACCCCTGCCAGATTGATCCATCTCCCTCTCCTCAGAAATCATTATCTCTAGCCTTGTCTTGTCTGCCACACAGAAGTGGACATTGAGAAGAATAGAATCCACAGTTTGCTGAATATCATGGCAGAGCAAGCTAAAAAAAGTTCCTGTCGGTCTAATCATTCTAGTGCAACCTATTCTACTTATCCAAGTCAGGAGAAAGGCCCTGTCAATCCTCTCACATACAAGGAGGCCAACTCTGCTTGTTTAGTTATTCTTGTACTGTGTATTCTCTCTATCATAGCCAAGGAAGCTGCCCTATCTACAATTCATCTCCAAGACATCCACTCTTGTTATCCTAGACCATGTTGGGAGTGTCATCCCTGTCCTTTTCTGTCACAGTCACCAACTCACTCACCTTTGGCACCCATCACTGCTTAGCTTCCTCCTTTCCTTGTAGTGACAGCCAAGCCAGTCTCTGGTGATAGCCAGTAACTTGTCCCTGCTTCTGCTGTGGAATCCTCATAGTTAGCCACCCTGTCTGCTAGTTTTGATATACCATAGATACAACTCAGTCTGATGAGAGGTTGCTGTAGAATCTGCTCCAGAGTCTTTTGAGCCACTCACAAAGAGGTTGTAAAGAGGTTGTTCCTCACAAACCTATCAGGACCCCTATATCCACTGTCACCTCCTGGTCTTTCTATGCTCTCAAAACTGCCCTCACTTATGCTGCCCCCATCGTCTTGTCCAGTAATGGCATGTCAAACTCATTGGATAATTCAAATTGCTATGTATTTCTGAAATAATTAATGTAGACAAAATTTGTAAACACCTCGCAAGTTACTGATTTTCAAGGATTTACCAGTAGACGGACCAAAACAATTAACAGTGCAATAAAACTTGCTGTTTGCTGCAGTAGGCTAATTTTGTGTGTAATATGTATTAGACCATCTGTTATATGTGTTAGTGTAATCTGAAGCAGAGATCATATATTAGCAAGTGCTATGAATCAAATATGTAAAGAATATTTAGAAAGTAAGCAGATATTGTAGAAAACTTTTTTCTTTTCCACTATGGTCCATTATAAGACATAAGAAAGTGTCCTCTCTTTATGGAGACACCGAAGTGCCTGTCAAGACACCAGTTCATTAAATTCTACAGCAGACAGAAGCTCAAGATGTGTGGCATAGTGTTGACCAGCATCCAAACTCTGTCTTGGTGGGAGACAGTTGAGTGAGGGTGGTCCTTAACTGAAGACCCCACACTCTGATTACATACTCTATTTGACCCCTGCAACACACAATAACATTCACACACTGTGAGCCTTCCAGTGTGCTTGTCACTTAAACCCACAAATGAAACAAAGAGAAAAAGATGGCTGTGAAATTTCATAGAACCACAAATGAGAGCTTCTCTCTGACCTATTTTTTCTTTTTTGTTTCAGTAGTTGAAAAATGCTAATTCCTGCTGCATAATTGCAACTGTAAAACAGAAATTTACTAAAAATTAAATGCATAGCCATCCACAGACTGTCTTTTGTCCTCACAACTTTGTAGGCCATTTTGCATTATTTTTATTAAAATAAAATTAGTGCTATTATATTTAGCTGTATTCATGCATAGTTGAGGCAGTCTCAGTCTCTGTAAAGCTAAACCTACCACAAAAAAAGAAAAGACATTTGTATTGCAACATAGAATAAAGGAAAAAAAGATTGTGAAACATGTACTCAATGTCCAACTAAAATGTCCAGAATGTTAACTTTGCAGGACATCTTTCATATGAGCAGTGTGAGTTGCAAAAACGACTTTTATGCAGTAACTGGCTTTGTGGCAAGTATTTCAATTTAGTATTCGCACCAAAAGAGATTTTGACTCAATGAATCTTAAACAATGTTATTGTTTTATAGGAAATACATATTTCATCATGCCAAATCCTTTAGAACTTATAATACAAAGATTTTATCCCATAAAACATAATGTACATGCAGCAAATTTTCATTTTCATCTGGAAAATATAAGGAAGAGGCAGAGAAAGAGAGTGCAAATGTGACCTCATCGGCTAGCAGTTCCTTTTCATATTCATTCTTGCTGTGCACATCAAAGACTTTCAAAGGCAACCAAGAAAAATATTCCTTCACAGCACACCTGATCTGAGCAGGAAAGATTTGGATTATGATATGCAAATGGGGCTTTGTTATCTGAGCTGACATTCATTATGAAAGCAAGCTTTTTTCACACTCACTTTGTCTCTCTCTTTGCATGTCGGCCACCTCTGTGCTTTTATTTAAGATCAAAAGGTTACAAACAACAAAGCAAGGCCTTGTTAAAAAGAAAAGAAAAGAAAAGAAAGCTCAGTAGCATTTGGCCCCATGTGTGTGCTTTGCAATTTTTCAGCTGATGGCCAGCCATAAAGGAAACACCTGTGACATCAGCACACTAATCTCTGCATAAATGCTGTTTTCAGAAGTTGATATTGCAAAATACAGTAAGGAATACCAAATCAAAATCTTCTTTTCAGGCTCCTACAATTATTTTATTTTCGTGACAGCTTGTTATATTTCATATAGACCTGAATTTCCTTGTGTGATCCTCATGATATCTCACATGACCACAGGGTCTTTATATATTTTCATAAACATACAGTATAAAAAGATGCTTGAGTTGAAATCAGGTAAATAGAAGTGGCTTTCTACTGTGCTTTTAGTTCATAGAGCTGTGCTGTGTGCAGTTTATTAACTTCATAATAGGGCTGCTATTAGGGTGAGAGGAAGGTGATCAGAAGTTTCTCTTTTCAGTGCAGCAGCAGGAGACTTTTTGGCTTTGATCTTGATCACGGCTAAATGTCTTCTGTGAGACAGAGCTGCTGGGAATAGGACTGCATCAATTATTAACTCTCTCTTTCTCTCCTTCATACGGGCAAATGACAGCAGGTTTGTTTTCTCTCTCAGTTCTTTCTCTCCTTCGATCATATAAAAACTCCTAAAATACATCTTTCCTAGCGTTTACAAGTCACTTGGCATTGGAAAAGACTAGTTTGATGTCATTACAAGGGATTTAATCAATAGTATCTAACTGCAGAGATTGCTTGTTAGAGACACAATGCACTCAATGGAGCTAGAGCCATCCTAGCATGCAGCTCATCTTGCATGTGTCTGAGATGGCATCGTGTTTGCATCCAGGCCCTTCTCTATTTAATTAAGTTTAAAATACTATGTACTGTAAGCACACGGGGTGTATTCATTCATTAATTTTTTTTTCGGCTTAGTCCCTTTATTAATCTGGGGTCGCCACAGCGGAATGAACCAACAAATAATCCAGCATATGTTTTTACGCAGCAGATGCCCTATTAGCTGCAACCCATCACTGGGAAACATCCATACACTCTCATTCACACACATACACTATGGTCAATTTAGCGTACCCAATTCACCTATACCGCATGTCTTTGGAGTTGTGGGGGAAACCTGAGCACCCTTAGGAAACCCACGCGAACACGAAGAGAACATGCAAACTCCACACAGAAATGCCAACTGACCCGGCTGAAGCTCAAACCAGTGTCCTTCTTGCTGTGAGGCGATCGTGCTACCCACTGGGCCACCGTGACGCCCTCACGGGGTGTATATAACATAAAATTCAAAATTTCCTATAAACCTAAATCATTCATTCATTCGGCTTAGTCCGTTTATTTATCAGGGGTCACCACAGCGGAATGATCCGCCGACTTATCCAGCATATGTTTTAAGCAGCAGATGCCTATCCAGCTGCAATCCAGTACTGGGAAACACCCATACATTCTCACATACACTATAGCCATTCATTCATTCATTCATTTTCTTTTCGGCTTAGTCCCTTTATTATTCTGGGGTCGCCACAGCGGAATGAACCGCCAACTTATCCAGCATATGTATGGAAACATCCACACACACTCATTCATACACATACACTACGGACAATTTAGCCTACCCAATTCACCTGTAGCCCATGTCTTTGGACTTGTGGGGGAAACTGGAGTACCCGGAGGAAACGCACGCCAACATGGGGAGAACATGCAAACTCCACACAGAAATGCCAATAGACCCAGCCGAGGCTCGAACCAGCGACCTTCTTGCTGTGAGGCGATTGTGCTACCCACTGCTCCACCGTGCAGCCCACACTACAGCCAATTTAGCTTATTCAATTCACCTATACTGCATGTTTTTGGACTGTGGGGGACACCGGAGCACCCGGTGGAAACCCATGCGAAGATCAAAAAAGTAAATATGTCCTGATACATTTGTATTAAAAATTTTGCTTATTAATGAAGATTTTATTTGCAAAAACAGATAACACAGTTATTCATTTTCATAGATTGTTTTTTTTAACTCTTCAATGCACAATGGAAAAAAACGTTTAATGAGCATTAATAGAAACTGCTGACTGCTATGTCATATGAGCTCTTGAGCTTAGTACAAGCAGTACTTGAAATCAAACTTTATTTATCAAATTACTGTTGTGACAAAATCTAAATTATTAATGAAAAAATAATAAAAATGTGTTTCATTGTGTACTTTTAGTTAGTTAGATAAATGTGATCTTTGCTTATAATTTTCATGAACTCTTCTTATTGTTAGTTTTAGCTGATTAATTTCAGATTCTGTGTGGCATGCAGAAATGGTATATAGTCTATTCATAGCAAAAAAAACAACATAGATTTTGTGGTAATATCAATAACCACTAGATGGAGCTAATTCATTTCAAAGTACACTCTTAAGTGCTGAACCTGTTTGAATAAGTTCTTTTCGTCCTGAATACTAAAAGAGAACTGCTAGATACATACAAATTCCCTTGTGTTAATTAGGCTTTGTATTATTTGAAACTTTGACGCATAAGATCTGTTATGATGTGTGATGCAGTTTTTAATAAAAGATAAACTCAATCCCAGATCAACAATGAATGTATTCATTAAATTATTATGAGCACTCCTGGAGACGTAACAAGTCATTAAACACGCTAAAGCAGCAGGGACATAGACATTATTTTACAGATTCTCAAATATTGCTATAGTTAAGCATTCCGTTGTCCGTGCTTTCAAGATAACTGTTTTACATATTATTTTATTATTATAAATATTTATAATAATCCACCTGAAATAATATAATATAATATAATATAATATAATATAATATAATATAATATAATATAATATAATATAATATAATATAATATAATATAATATGGCCTCACAGTGGCGCAGTGGGTAGCACGTTCGCCTCACAGCAAGAAGGTCGCTG
>CAIGQW010054150.1:192500-224040 GCA_903798125.1 Danio choprae | reverse complement strand
TAAAACATATGCTGGATAAGTTGGCGGTTCATTCCGCTGTGGCGACCCCAGATTAATAAAGGGACTAAGCCGAAATGAAAATGAATGAATGAATAATAAAATATAATATAATCAGCAGGGGGCGCTTCTGACCTGAAAATTCGTCCAACTCACCAAAACAAACACACGCCCTGGCAGCAGGCATTTTAATCCATCACAGAGTGAGTTGACGTAGACGTGTATCATCATATACAGCGGATCATTGTTTGATTGGTGTAGTCTTGGGAGTCTGAATGGGTTATTTTCGCTCCGCTTCCCTGATGTGCTTCTGTCACTGGATTATAAACACAGACATGATCACATCTACAGTCCAGATCGATTGTGGACGCACATGCGAATATGTAACATATTGGATAGCCTTCTGGTTGTAATTTTGGCAGGATAATGAAGATATGTAATGGTAAGATCGCACTCACGCCCATCATCATCATCATCATCTGTGTCGTTGCTAGAAGCAGCATCACTGTCTTGAGACAGACGAGTATCATAGCAACCGCAAATCTTTGCTGTCAGTGATGTCCTCTGTGTTTCATCAGCTGATGATGCTTTATAATCGGTGCTTTATAACCCTGCTGCTTTGGCGTGTGCTTGCGATGCTACGGGCAGTGACACACAGCTGTTTGAGGAGATACAAAGAGTAGAGTGATGCTATCAAGAGGTAGTAGCATGGTGCTGGATAATTACGGTATTAATATACCAGGATATTTACACGACAGTTGAAGATACTTAAAAGAACAGTGGGGTTTACCTTAGTACCTTAAAATTACATTCAGAAATGATTAGCATGTTACAAATAAGCAACATTTAATCATCATAGTTCTACCGTAATTTTAACGATTTCATCTACGTATACTTTTTTAACAACATTGTAATATTAATTCATTCGGTTGCCATAGTAACTATAGTTTTCAAAATGACACAGAAACCACAGTTTCACAGTAACTCGACAACGAGATATCAAAAGCAGCACTGGAATGCAATGAACGAATGGCAAGATTGTCTTGTTTACTTCCGTAGTATCCAAAACAATGAGCAAAGTAACTAACAAAATTTAGGTAAATCTGGTTCTATATTTGCACATTTGGACTTTGGCGTTCAACAAAATAGTAAAACAGAATTTTATATGTCAATATTTACATAATGTAATGAGCATAATATGACAACTTGTGACACATATTAGTTTTTACCACGCTACTTTGTATATTCAGTCTGAAATCGCATGTAAGTTCTCAAAACATCCATAGCACTATGATAGTCATGGGCTGCAAATATGATTTCCCCCTTTTTAGACATTTCAAAGAATACTTTTCAGAAATTACATTAAGAAGGTGAAAGTTCAAATGTGTGAATAAAAAAACAACTTTACAAAATGCCTAAGGGATTAAGAATGTTTGTGTTCCCACTCAGTTGTGTTGGATAAATTCTACTGGATTAAATTCTTGCTGCTCTAAAGATAAATCCATGCATTGCAAAAAAGCAAACCAGCAGGGTTGGCTAATAATTGGTATCAACAGTTGTTTATGCATGTTTTTTTTTTTTGATTGGCAACAAATAATTAGCTTAGTTAAGTTTGGTTATTGTTTTAATTTTGACTTGTTTAACAAAACTAAAGGGCATTCCTTAACCATAACATAATGCATTTAAAAACTGATTTCCATTGGGCTTGTGGTCCCTGATGTTAAACTTAACTTATTAACCTATTCTTCTGCCCCTGGTTATAATAACAATTAATATCCACAAGGTTGTGTTTTCTAATAATATTATGATGATATCTGTCATTTATTATAGAAAAACATCAACTAACATATGAAGAAACTCTTATATTGATTACTTTGTGAAACATTTTAATTTGAAAGTGTGGGTCTTTGCTTTATAAATGTAACAAACAGAGATATCTTAAATTAGTTTTTTATATATATGTAATTTCATTTTGTTCATCCAGGATAATATGTCTGAAGGGGAAAATGACTTATGTTACATTCACAAACAGCTTGCAGATCATTTATGTATAATTAAAAATATAAGAGGGGCTAGGACATTTCCCTGAGGAAATCCAGTAAAGAAAGTTGTTTCCACAAAAATTTATCTCATCAGTTTCTACACACTAAACTCTCCCAATTATATGCATTAAATTAGGCTAGCACTATTGTCCAAAAACATTTTGAAGAGTATACAATCAAACACTTCTGAACAAGCTAATTAAGTCCTGAGATTTACATTAGCTGCTTCCAAATGTTTGAAAAACCTGATCAGGTTTTGAAGTCACCATTGATGGATTTTTCACTCCCACAATCATTTGCATAACATTCCTGTCAGTTGAGCTAAAAAAAGGCATCTGAATGTTGCAATTGCTGATCATTTGTGTGTCACGGCCACACAAGGAAGACAACAAAGAGAAGACAGGGAATTACTTCAAACGTGTTTTCAATACTGACAGTCCACAAACAGGGAATCACACAGGTGAGCGAAGAGCTTGGGTGAAGTTTTGTACACGCTTGTTCAAGCGGTATGTGCGTGGTTCAAAACAGTCATAGAATGCGTTCACAGTGTTCATAGAGAAATAAGTGGACATCAAAACAGGTGAGAGTAGTGCCTGGGTAACGTTTTGCACTCACTTGTTCAAGCAGTGTGTGCGTGGTTCAAAACAGTCATAGAATTCGTACACAAAGTTCGTGGAGAAATAAATAGTCACTTCCCTTCGTTGGTGTCTGTATTCACAGACCACCGAAGCAAGCCTTGATGGAGCACAGGAGAGAACGGAGCACTAGGGAGAAGATCCAGGAAGAGGTGACCATCCAACTTCGATTCCAGCCGGTGAGTGACTGGATGAGGTGAGCATATATAGTGAGTGGGTGATTGCAGGTGCAGGTGTGGGTGATTTAGTATTCGGGTGATTGTTTACGGTGTGTGGTGGATGGTGATTGTGAATGGTGACTGGGGCTGATGGAACGTGCAGAGGGTGTGACTCCACGGGTAACTCCTGGCACCCTAGACCGGCAGCGGGGACGACCTCGGCCTCTGGGAGCTGGGCGATCTGGGTGTTGACGGTGTAATTCCTCGAGGGGCCAAATCCTTCCCAGTCTATGAGGTATTGGAGTCCGCCGTCCCGCCGCCGGGAGTCGAGAATCTCCTGGACCCGATAGATGTGGTCTCCAAGGATCTCAGGTTGTTCTGGAGGTGGAGGCGGTTCCGGTTCTGTGGATGGAGGAGAAACGGGGTTAGTGTAAGTCTTGAGTAGGGCAACATGGAAGGTGAAGGAGATTCTGGAATGTGGAGGTAAGTTAAGACGGTAAGTTACTGGGTTTATCTGTGAGTGAATTGTGTATGGCCCTATGTAGCGGGGACTCAGCTTCTTGCAGGGCAGTCAGAGGCAAATATTTTTAGTGGACAGCCATACCTTGTCTCCTGGATGATAAGTGGAATTAGGTAACCTGCGGCGGTTTGCAGCTTCGTTGTACCTCCGTACTGCCCGCTGGAGATGGACGTGAGCTGCGGTGATCTACCGCAGGAACTTCGGAGGACTCGCCTGTCCAGGGAAATAGAGATGGTTAGTCCGGTTGAAGCTTGTTTGAGGGAGTTTTGAGCATATTCGGCCCACGGTAGGTACTGGCTCCAGGTGTTCTGATGTTGAGTGCAGTATGTCCGGAGGTATCGGGAGATCTCTTGGATCTTACGTTCGGTCTGGCCGTTAGTTTGAGGGTGGTATCCGAAGGAGAGGCTGATGGTGGTACCCAGGAGTTGAAAGAAGGCCCGCCAGACCCTGGAGATGAACTGGGGTCCTAGGTCGGAGACGATGGCTTCAGGGAGACCGTAGTTGCGAAATACATTGTGGAATAAAGCTTCTGCTGGGCTTGCCGGGCATTAAGGCGCTGGGCATTGTGGAGGTATTGAAGGTTTTTATGGTCTGTTATGACGGTGAAGGGGAACTGGGCTCCTTCAAGCCAGTGCCGCCACTCCTCGAGGGCCAGTTTTATGGCAAGCAGGGTCACCAATCCCTTAGTTCTGCTCTGCGGGACTTAGTTTCCTAGAGTAGTACGCACACGGATGGAGAGCTCGGGGTTCACCAGACCATTGGGAGAGTATGGCACCTGCTCCCACATCTGCCGCATCGACTTTAACGACGAAGGGCCGTGTAGGATCAGGGTGCTTGAGGATGGGTGCTGAGGTGAATTTGTTCTTGAGGAGCGTGAAGGCACGGTGAGCTTCGGGGCTCCAGGAGATGGTTCGTTGTCCGCCTTTAAGGAGAGAAGTTAAAGGGGCAGAGAGGAGACTTATTTTTTATGAACTGTCGATAGAAATTAGCGAAGCCTAGGAACCTTTGTAGCTCTTTGACGGTTTGTGGTTCCTTCCATTTAGCCACGATTTTTACTTTGGTGGTTTCCATCTGGACCCCCGCAGCTGAGACCATGTACCCGAGAAAGGAGATGGTGGTGCGGTGGAAGTCACATTTTTCCGCCTTCAAATTGAGCTGTTGCTCTTGGAGGCGGTGTAATACTTTGCACACATGAATATGGTGATCTTGCATTCTGAGTAAATCAGAATATCGTCGATGTAGAAGATGACACAGTGGTAGTGGAGGAGGTCACGGAAGATTTCATTCATATAATTTTGGAAAATTGTGGGACTGTTTGCTAGTCCATAGGGCATCACCTGGTACTCATAGTGACCAGTAGGGGTTATAAAGGCGGTCTTCCACTCATCCCCTTCTCGGATACGGATCAGGTTGTAAGCACTACGGAGGTCCAGTTTACTAAAGACCCACGCCTCATGGAGTTCTTCCAGGGCAGCTGGTACGAGTGGCAGCGGGAAGGCAAACTTGACAGTGGCCTTGTTCAGCACCAGTGGCCTTGTTCAGACTTGGTGCGTTCGTCGAGAGACCTTACCATCGCCCCAATGGTGAGTTCTGTATGGTGTAGATTTGGTGACGGGTTTCATTGAGTACGATGGGTATGTGATGTTTGGTGATGAAGAGGAATGGGACAAAGTTTCCTGCCGCTCCGTAGTCAACCAGGACATGAATGGGGAGAGTGTGAGAGTTAATGATTAATGAGGCTTGGATATGAGGCATGTTAGAAACAGAAGGGGTTATGGAGAAGGCACTCACCATTGGACGAGGTGGACGGACCGACAGGCGGAGATGAGGTGGGTGGCTTCTCCACAATACAGGCAGAGCCTGCTCCGAATCTGCCATTGACGTTCGAACGCGGTGATGCGATAGGAGTCCGTATTCATAGGTTCATCGACGGTGGGAGGTGGTGAAGGACGACTGTACGTAGGTGCACAGGGGGTTGGCAAGGGGGTGGAACAGGCAGAATGGTGCTGAGAGACACTCATGGCTTTTTTGATAAAAATGTCTAGGTCCGCACTGTCATCATAGATGACGAGGTGTTTGCGGATGTGGGGCTTGAGTCCTTTACGGTAGGCTGCCAGGAGCGCAACCTGATTCCATTCACTGCTGGCAGCCAGTCCAGTGTGCGGAAGCGTAAAGTGTACTCGTGAATGGGGGTGTTGCCTTGACTGAGCGTGATCAGTTCATCATGGACTGAGAGGGGGGGTGAGAGCAACACCGAACACCTCTTATAATTGATGGATGAAGGCTTGAAGAGATAGTAGTGCGTTCCAGAGTGCGTCAGCCCATTGGAGTGCTCTGCCGGTGAGGAGTGAAATGATGAAGGCAACCTGCGCATGTGCTGGGTTCGCCTGCATAGCTCATAGGACGAGAGAGGGGCGTACTCACAATTGTGTAGGAGGGTTAGCGATGACACTCAGAGGTGCGGAACGGGTTCTGGTGAACAGGTCTGTAGAAATCCCAGAAGTGGTAGCATTAGCTTCCATTTGTTAAGCGGGAGTGTTTGCGAGCCTGGAATCCTGTCTCGGCCACACAAGGAAGACAATGAAGAGAAGACAGGGAATTACTTTAAACGTGTTTTTAATTCTGACAGTGCACAAACAGGGAATCACACAGGTGAGCAAAGAGCTTGGGTGAAGTTTTGTACACGCTTGTTCAAGCGATGTGTGCGTGGTTCAAAACCGTCATAGAATGCGTTCACAGTGTTCATGGAGAAATAAGTAGACATCAAAACAGGTGAGCGAAGTGCCTGGGTGAAGTTTTGCACTCGCGTGTTCAAGGGGTGTGTGCGTGGTTCAAAACAGTCATAGAATTCGTACACAAAGTTCGTGGAGAAATAAATAGTCACTTCCCTTCGTTGGTGTCTGTATTCACAGACCACCGAAGCAAGCCTTGATGGAGCACAGGAGAGAACAGAGCACTAAGGAGAAGATCCAGGAAGAGGTGGCCATCCAACTTCGATTCCAGCCGGTGAGTGACTGGATGAGGTGAGCATATATAGTGAGTGGGTGATTGCAGGCGCAGGTGTGGGTGATTAGAATTCGGGTGATTGTTCACGGTGTGTGGTGAATGGTGACTGGGTCTGATGGAACGTGCAGAGGGTGTGACATTGTGTATGTCTTTGACCAACTTTTTCACTATTTATGCCATTTCTATAGTAATTATATATTCACCTAGACATCACAAAGACTCTATTTTTGTGGTACATTATTAAACCAATATTCTGCTTCAAAAGTATGTCTGAAATCCGTTTTACACAAACACAGTCTCCATAGTCAAAAAGTCAGTGACCTAAGCTTTTAGACACAACCTAGAAAGTTGTCATGGCCGAATCAAAGCTCTACAGGGCCAAACTTGCCTACCCCTGTTATAAGTCATGACTTACAGAGGATGTATTGCATGTATTGAGTTTACAACATGTTATTACATTGCTAATTCTTGAGAATTGGGACAAAATAGGGTGCAAAACTGAAAAAAAGAAAAAAACTGACCTACATTTTGGTATCTTACAAATACAAAGCTACTGACCAATCTTTCTTGCCGTCACCGATTGTCAACACACTCAAGATTTTTTTTTTTACATCTCAAATGTAGCAGACAGATTGCATTTTCACATGTGACCAGCAATTAATCAACAAATATATAAAAGAGCTCAATTAATTATTATCAATTGATTTATTTAATGGAGGTGAAAGTGCTGACAGAGTTGACACATCTAACAGTGGTAATGAAATACAAATTACATTGAATCCAACAATTACTGTAATAAATAAATCACAACAAACATTGAGTATGTTAGATTTACATTTAAGTTTTTTTTTCAAGATTCAACACATTTATTTGCATAAATGTAATAATATAATAATTAAGAAAGGTGCACATGATTACTTATGTACACAGTAAAAAATATCTGTAAATGAATAGTTTACGAATTTTGTGATTCACTAGTGTTTTCAGTTTATTTATGGTTTTGTGAACTGCATTAGGGGACCTTACTCTCTGCTCTGTCAACTTTTAATTTGGAAAAGACAACTCTACAGTTTAACAAAGTGACTTTTATTGACATATTAGTCATTTGAAATAATATAATGTATAAGAAATAATCTATAGAGAAATAAGTATGTAAAATAACAGAAAATGTACTGGCAGTTTATCACAAGGTTTTCTGTCAGGGCTGGACAGAATACGCTGAACAGATAATGCTGACAAACAGACAGAAAGTTTATTTAACAGGCCGTCAATGGGGAACACAGACTGGACAAAAGGCAACAGAAGCTTTACCCTCTGACCTTTGCGAGGGGGGTTGAAGGAGCCGGATAAGGAGAGAACACGTGAATAACAGGCTTAATACATGAGACATGAAATACGGGATGCACATATGCATTCTTGCACGTATGCATTCTTGGAGATGGAAGGGCCTATGAATTTCTGAGTGAACTTACGAGACGGAGATTGCAAAGGGAGGTTACGAGTGGAAAGCCAGACCTTCTGACCGCAGACGTAACAGGGAGCTTTGACACAATGAAGATTAGCATTGCGACATGTTCAACGCGAGTCTTGAGTAATGATTTACGTGCTCTCTGCCAAGTGCATCGACATCATGTAATGAAAGCTTGGACTGAGGGTATGGATGCTTCAGATTCTTGAGCGGAAAATATGGGTGGTTGGTATCCTAAACGACAATGAAAAGGAGTAATACCGGTGTATAAATAGATGATGTGGGCAGCGAGTTATAGGCGTATTCTGCCCATCCTAGCTGCTCACACCATGGCTTGTGAGCGACTAAGGTGCGGAGTAAATGTCCCAGAATCTGATTAACGCATTCGGCCTGTCAATTAGTCTGTGGGTGAAAACCGGACGATAGGCTGACCGCACCAATCTGTGGATCTTAAACACATGATCAAACACGATTAGAGCTGTCTCCAGAGTTTGGGTAGCGGGACAAAGTGAACGGCTTTAGATAAATGGGCAACAACAATAAGAATAACGGTATTACCTGCCGAAGGGGGTAACCCTGTGACTAAGTCACAATGTGGGACCAAGGACGCGATGGAACGGTAAGAGGTTGCAGAATACCTGTCGGAAGAGAATTACTAGGTTTAGATTGATAGCAAACTGGGCAGGACAAAAGTAACAGCGGATGACGTGAGCCATATCGACCACCAGAAACGTTGGGATGCAGCAGAGAGGGTGCCTTTAACGCCGGGGTGCGCGACAAGTTTAGATGAGTGAGTCCAACGTAGGACTGCTGGGCGTACGGATCTGGGAATGAACAATTTACCAATGGGGCAGCCGCGGGGTATAACCACACGAGTTAATGCCTTCTTGACTTGCCGTTTAATGCCACAGATCACAGCTCCTAACACACGCCCTTCAGAAAGAATAGTCTCTGTAGATGACTCGTTCTTGGTAGAAGTAAACTGACGAGATAAAGCATCCGGTTTAACGTTCTTGCTACTGGGTCGATAAGAGATAGAAAAAACAAAGCGACTAAAGAAAAGGGCCCATCGAGCTTGTCTGGCGTTGAGTCGCTTGGCAGAACGAATATAGGTTAAGTTGCGGTGGAAAATAGTTCCTTTAAACACTCAAAAGCTGCATGAGAAGTGGATCTTAATAGATGTTAAGGCTTTAAGCGGAGCTGCAACTTGACTAAAGTTACGAATGAAACAGCGATAGAAATTAGCGAATCAGAGGAATCTTTGAAGTGCCGAACGAGAATCAGGTATAGGCCATTCTACAACCGCACGAACCTTAGATGGATCCATATTAACACCCTGTGCAGAGATAATTGAGCTCAAAAACATTACAGACTCCGCATGGAATACACACTTTTCAGCTTTAACAAAAAGGTGATTCTCAAGCAAACGTTGAAGGACACGGCGAACGTGCTGGACATGGACCGACAGAGATGGGGAGAAAATTAGTATATCATCAAGGTAAACAAAAAAAAAAAATTAAGCATGTCTCGTAGGACATTGTTTACCAGCGGCTGGAATACGGATGGAGCGTTAACCAGGCCGAAGGGAAGGACCTGATATTCAAAGTGACCAAACGGGGTATTAAAAGCGTTTTTTCACCTTCTCTGATGCATGATACACGTTGCGCAAATCTAGTTTAGTGAAAACATTAGCTCCTTGCAGGATCTTGAAAGCTGAAGACATGAGTGATTATGGATAACTGTTCTTTATAGCTATGCTTTTCAGCCCTCTATAATCGATGCAGGGACGTAAGGACCCGTCTTTCATTTTATCAAAGAAAAATCCTGCACTGGCTGGGAGAGGTGGACTGGACAATGTGCCTGCAGCGAGCGATTCGGTAAGGTTATTCCCGAGTGCTAAATGTTCGGGAACAGATAAGGAATAGAGCTTACCACGGGGAGGAGTGCTCTCCGGAATGAGGTCGATGCAACAATCATATGGGCGGTGATGAGGGAGAGATGCGGCCCACCAACGACTAAAAAACGGTCGCAGATCGTGGTACTCCTCAGGAACACCAGATAAATCTTCGTCTCCTCCTGAAACACAGAAACAGAAGGCAAAGCAAGCACAGCAGACACAAGACATTTAACATGACAAGGTAAACTCCATGACAGTATTGTCCCCTTGGACCAGTCTATATGAGGGTTATGCTGGATGAGCCACGGATGACCCAGCACTACAGGGGCGAAAGGGGAACGAAACCAATAAAAAGAAATTGTCTCTTTGTGATTGCCAGAGACGGTGAGACTCACAGGAAGCGTGATGTGGTTGATCCTGGTGCGAGGTCGCCCATCAAGAGCAAAAACGGTGGGAGGATGGTCGAGGGTCTGGAATGGAATCTTATGGTCTAAAGCCCAAGCTTCATCCACAAAATTACCCTCTGCACCAGAGTCAATAAAAACTGAACAAGAGATGGACGAATCTCTGTAGTGCAGAGTGGCAGCCAGTGAGGAACACAGCCGCTCCCCAATCTCTCTCTCACCCGGTAAGGAGAGAAATCACAAATGCCACCCTGGCACGATCATTGGCATAGGTGGTGGGTTGGAGGGAAAAGACCACCTCGCATTGTGTAAGAAAAGCCCGGCACTCTGTAGACTGACCTGAGTAGTGTGGGAGATTATTAATCCTGGGTGGACTCACATCACAGGTCCCGTAGCTGGCCAGTGAGCTTGGTGAGCTCTCTACGGTGTGCCTCGTGGCTGACAGTTCCTCCTCATGCCGACCGAGCATAGCGCCCTGAAACTCCATGGCAAAGCGTATGGGGGATTCTATTGCTGGTTCCATCAAACTTGTCTCTTGGCCAGATTATTCTATTAAATAATCCAATTATTTTATAATAATCCAGATTATTTTATAATAATCCAGATTATTTTATAATAATCCAGATTATTTTATTGAATAATCTGTCTCTTGGACACTGAACAGATAATGCTCAAACAGAAAGTTTATTAAATGGTTCAACGGGAACAAAGGGAGCTGCCGTTCGCTGGCTGTCAATGGGAAATGCAGACTGGACAAAAGGCAACAGAAGCTTCACCCTTGGACCTGTGGCAAGGCGGGTTGAAGGAGCCGGATGAGGAGAGAACCCCAGTAGCAGAGCAAGTGATGGAGCTGGCGAGCGCGGAGGTAGAGGCTGGACTCAACACAGCGAATCACAGGCAAGATCACAGGCAAGGCATCAAACTATGAATAAGACTTTAGACAGGACTGGACTGGACTAACAAACAGAAAAAAACAGCTTTAGTGCGAAGAACAACACAGAGTGTGTAGACACGTAATCACAGTCTGGCAATCAACCTGAATAAAAGGGAAGTATATGTAGTGGAGAGAATCAGATCAAAAGAGCAACAGGTGAGTAATGTGTGCGCGCCAGCGCTAATTGTAAGAGGCAACAGCTGAAACAGACAACAGATCATGATAGAGAAGCCCAGATTGAACCTGACCTACGACATTTTTGTACCTTAATATAAAACACCAACCCAATCAATATATCACTTTAAGCTATCAAAATATTAATAAAAGTCACTATTTTGAGCTTTTCAAGGTTAGAAGTTGTTGGAGGAAAGATCAATGCCCCATAATGCAGTTCAAAAGCATAAATAATCATGGACAAAAAATAAAATAAAAACATGAATCACAAAATAGGGACAGCTGCTCATTTATGAATATTTTTTACAGTGTGCTTTTTCAGTACACTATTTTTCAGTACATTTTAGGCATATCTTTCACAAAACACAAAGAGAATATGTAGTAGCCATTTGTTTTTTGATGTTAATGCAAGCTGCTTCAGAGGAAAAATATCTAAAAATGCCAATTTCTTCCCCTCAGAAATTAGATGACAATGTTGATATACCATGGTTGTGGCAGAATATTTACCATCCATATTTTTTTAAATTATAATGAAAATTAAAACTATAAAATGTACCTGAACCTGTCTGACACTTTGCAGAGGTGGCCTTTGTTAAGGGGTCCTTTGTTTAGAGCAGGGGTGTCCAAACTTTTTCGTATGAAGGGCCAAAAACCAAATATCATTGAGAGCCGTGGGCCGAAGATAAATATACCAAGCTATTTTACATTAAAGTTGTTATGGGTAATTTTCTAATTTATTATTTATTATTAATATTTAAAAATAAATAGTAAACATCAATTTGAATCGTATTAACTAATGCAGTATAACTTTTTCATTATAACTTATTGCATTAAAAACATAACACAAATCAATTTTATAATACAGTGGAGTTCAATGCTGAATACACTAGTCAAGCAGAACTCTATCCGTCGGGTTACAGTATGTACATTTTAAACTAAACTACAGCATTTAAATTGAAACATTTAATTTGAGTTAGCTTTTTTTGTAGCTTAATAAAACAAACAAATAAAAGATTACATTAAATTTAAAATGACAATACCTAAACCATCCCCACCATTCTCCCTCTTTTCTCAGATGGGATGGTGGGCCAAATTAAAGATTACCATGGGCCAACTTTGGCCCGCGGGCCCTAGTTTGGCCATCTCTGGTTTAGAGTGACAGTTGTCCTTAATATTGGCTGATTTATACAGTCTAATAAATGTCTGACAGTGCTGACATAAAATGGGGACACAACTTTGAAATCTTATAAAACCTGCATATGTCATTGAAAAACAACCTTGAGTTGATATGAGACGTTTGAAATGTCTGATGTTTTGCATTTGAGTTAAGTTATTTTTCATGAAAAAATTATATCTGTATCAATTTTTGCATATAGCTGACTGGACCCCTCTCTTTCTAGCTTGCAGTACATTATTGTGAACATTTGACCACTGGCAGCCACAAAGTTGCATAAAGACACTGATGTTGTCTCACACTCTATCTGAAATGCACCTTGATTTGCTGTGTACAAAACTCTGTGTTAAACGTACATGCGCAGAGCTCATAAAAGTTGCATGAGTGTTGTCTGTATGTTTATATGTGTTGAGTGACAATATTAAAACAAAGTTTACAAAAGTAGAGCTCTCAACAGCCTGCATGTTAACCTGCGTTGTGTAACACGCAAGAACAAAAAGCACTAAGAGCACATCTGAACATACTGAAGGATGCCTGAAACACTGAGCACTCAGCAGAGCGTCTGCCAGCTGGTCTGCATACTGCTTCCTGATTGGTCCTTTATTGCTATGTACACTTTTAGTATTGAATTTGATAATAAAAGTACAAAACTAATGTGGGGCAGATCATAAGTTCTTGGAAGATTTTAATGAGGAATGTTTCAGTTTAATTAAAGCCTACACATATTGTTTCAGCATCAATATCATAATGTTCTGCAATAGTCAGGATCTGCAGTGGCAAGTTCAGACCAGACACTACAGTTCATTGTGTTGTGATTGTGAAGTTTAACCTTGGAGAGAAAGTTTTCATTTGCACTTGTTTTTAATCCCTGTTACTTTAAACCATTTGGGCACAGGTAATTATAACATAGCTAAAAGTTGAATTATTAAATTATTAAAGTTTACATACAGTACATACATACATTTTCCTTCGGCTTAGTCTCTATTTCAGAGTTTGCCACAGCGGAATTAACCGGCAACTATTCCAGCATATGTTTTATGCAGCGGATGCCCTTCCAGCCGCAACCCAGTACTGGGAAACACCCATACACACTCATTCACACAAACACTTTTACTAAGGCCAATTTAGTTTATTCAATTCACCTATACTGCATGTCTTTGGACTGTGGGTGAAACTGGAGCACCCGGAGGAAACCCACGTGAACATGGGGAGAACATGCAAACTTCACACAGAAATGCCAACTGACCCAGCCGAGGCTCGAATCAGCGACCTTCTTGCTGTGAGGTGGCATTGCTAACCACTGAGCCACCGTGCCTCCCAGTTACATTTACATTTATAATAATAATAAGAAACTTAATTTTTATATACTGCCTTAAAAAGTAGTATCTTAAGGCACTTTTCGGACATGTGCAGCACTAAAGGATACATACAAGGATGAAAGTAAAACTAATAATAATAATATAAAAAATAATTAAAAACAATAATAATAGATTTATTCATTCTTCATTCATTTTCTTTTCGGCTTAGTCCCTTTATTAATCTGGGGTCGCCACAGCGGAATGAACCGCCAACTTATCGAGCATATGTTTTACGCAGCGGATGCCCTTCCAGCTGCAACCCATCTCTGGGAAACATCCATACACACTCATTCACACACATACACTATGGACAATTTAGCTTACCCAATTCACTTATACTGCATGTCTTTGGACTTGTGGGGGAAACCGGAGCACCCGGAGGAAACCCACGCCAACACGGGGAGAACATGCAAACTCCACACAGAAACGCCAACTGACCCGGCCGAGGCTCGAACCAGCGACCTTCTTGCTGTGAGGCGAACGTGCTATCCACTGCGCCACCGTGAGGCCCAATAATAATAGATATAAAAATCAAATAAAAAGCTACTCTAAAAAGTTTTATTTATTAGTTAATTTATTTATTAATTTAGGAGATGCTTTTATGCAAAACGACTTACAAATGAGGATAAACTAAACACTTAAAATACTCAGAGTAGCAATATGCCATGACTAAGTCTAAGTTCAGCACATACACGTGCACATACAACAGTTTATCAAGCACACTCACCTGCATGAAGTAGACTCAGTATTACATGGAGTGTATATAACAAAGTGTCTGGTGCATATGGAGAGGAAAACACAATACTTAAATTAACAAAAAACACCATTGTTACACAATGAAGACTATACTATTGTGTTATTTGATTATTCAGTTTCTGTGTCTGACTGCTGTTAGACTCCAAACAAAACTATAAACCATTGTGTATTCCATTTGTATCTTTACTTTTGCTCCACTTTTGTTATCTACGCTTGCAATTTCTTTATTATATTATATCTAAAATCAATGAGCTATTTAAGTCATCTGGTGAAACTGTATTCATATCGCAATATATTGCAGAAAAGCAAAATATCACAATGTCAGTTTTTCAAGTGTTGTGTAACTCTAGTTTAAATTGAAATGTCTGATTATTTTAGAAGAGTGTACCCTTTTAAAAAAGAATATTCTGTCATCTTTGACTTGACAAAAATATTCTGAAGTATTTTTCAGCTGTTTTTCTTTTTTTATTGAGAAACTATCCATTTCAAAAGTTGTATGAAATTATCTATATATTTTCTCTATGATGCCATATACAGCTGCTGTCATAGTTTTTTTCTCGCATATTGAGTTTTAACAAATATTTACTGTGTTTTCAATGATTGTAGCACATGATAAAATAGGGATCAATAATGCAGTGTTGTGTTTCTTTACCATCTGCAGGCTTTTAAAGTGATTCATGACACCATGCTCAGACACGGTTGCAGGTGGAGACTGAATGTGGCCAAGGTCTCGACGTAAGTGCTAAAATTGTGATTTGTATCGATTCCAGGTGCCTTTCTGAAATAATCGGCTGAACTGCTTTTGTCTTTACATCCATAGTACTTAACTCTGCTGTGTTTTACACAATGCATGAGAGCAGTTACAGTCTCTTTTTTTTAATCAAGCAAACAACAGCTTTCAAAATGAATGACATTTACTCTTGGCATTAGGACGCTATATTTAATATGTTTTTTTGCAATTTGCAGGCACTGAATTTTTAAATAGTCTGCAAAGGCAGTTCATGTGACATTATGCAGAGTTACTTAAAACAGTAGATAAGAACCAAAGTTTTAGCTCTTGAACAGTGTTTTCATTGTGTAACACGCAAGAACAAAAAGCACTGAGAGGACATCTGAACATACTGAAGGATGCCTGAAACACTGAGCACTCAGCAAAGCGTCTGCCAGCTGGTCTGCATACTGCTTCCTGATTGGTCCTTTATTGCTCTGTACACTTTTAGTATTGAAAAGTGCAGTTATTGTTTGATAATAATAGCAGAATGAACCGCCAACTATTCCAGAATATGTTTTGAACAGTGTTTTCATGGCTATCATTTAAAAAATTTATGGTGAAACTGTCTACACCAATAGTCTTGTGGTTAGTGTGTTGACACATAGCATGACAACCTGAGTTCGATTCCTGGCTCGAGGTCCTTTGTCGGTCTTTCCCTTCTCTCTGCTTTCCTGTCTTTAAACTTCACTGTGCTGTCCCAATAAAAGTGAAAACCTCTAAAAATAATTATACAAAAAAGGGGGAAACTGAAAGAGTAGATTGTTTTTTGATTATGTTTTTAACATTTTATTTGGTGCTGTAGGTTTAATCATGGCTGCTGATCTTATGTATGTTTTACTTACTGTATTTAGCTTAAATTATTTGTCCAGCATGCACCTAAAGCTACCAGATAGTGCTTGCAGATATGGTTTTGTTGTTGTTATAATTGCTGAATAGTTTCTTTAAATGAAATATAGCAGGATGAAAATTCTGTTAAAGCTGTGGTGTGTAGCAAAGGCTACGAAGCTATGTTTGAGTGCTTAGAAGGGAAAAGATCCCACACTCTTTTCAGAGTTCTTTTTAAATCCAGTGTACATGGACACTCCTGATTTTACTGTTCAAATGTTTGTGGCTATTGTCTGTAGAAAAAGAAGCTCATTAAATGCCTATCTTCTTTCTGTTTTTTGTTTGTCATTAGACTGAGGAGATTTGTGACTTGAATATAGATTTTCTTTTGTGTGGACATGATCTGATGCATAACAGAGAACTGTTTAGTCAACTGTAATATAATTAATAATTAAATTCTCACTCTGTGTCTGTGTGCATGTGTGTGCGTGCATGCATGCGTGCGTGTGTGTGTCAGAGAGAGAGAGAGAGAGAGAGAGAGAGAGAGAGAGAGAGAGAGAAAGAGAGAGAAAGAGAGAGATATGAGTTTGACTGACTCAACACGAACTTTGTGCTCAGACAAAATGTGGTTCTATTGTGTGTTCCACGTCACACAAAATACGGTTCCATTTACATTTGGCATTTTACATAAGTGTGTCTCTGCTAAATGCATGTAAATCCAATCTTAAAATCCCACGTTATGAGCAAATTTAACTAGGGTATGTCAACTAAGGCTCCATATCTCGAAGGCTCTGATTAGCCATCATTATAAATGAGTGTTTACATTTATCTGTGTGTAACCTACTTTCCCCTACAAATGAAGATCCATTTGAAGATAAGATTTGAATATCCATTCTCTTTAAACCCCATTTTCTGAGGTACTTTTCTGTAATCTGTTGGTCCAGTCTTTTGTAACTGGTTGTAAATTGCTACTGCAATAGTCAGGATCTGCAATGGCAAGTTGGTACCAGAGACTACAGATCACTTTGTGTTGTCATTGCGAAGTTTAACCTTAGAGGGAAAGTTTTAATTTGCATTTGTTTTTAGGGCCTGTTACTTTAAACCATTTGGGCACAAGTAATTATAACATTTGTAACTTAAAGATTAATTGTATATTATTAGTTACAGGCGACATGGTGGCTCAGTGGTTAGCACTGTCGCCTCACAGCAAGAAAGTCTCGTCTGGGTCAGTTGGCATTTGTGTGTGGAGTTTGCATATTTTTGTTTTGTTGGCGTGGGTTTCCTCCGGGTGCTCCGGTTTCCCCCACAGTCCAAAGACATGCGCTATAGGTGAAGTGAATAAACTAAATTGGCCATAGTGTATGTGTGTGAATGAGTGTATATGGATGTTTCCCAGTAATGGGTTGCAGCTGGAAAGGCATCAGCTGTGTAAAACATATGCTGGATAAGTTGGCGGTTCATTCTGCTTTGGTGAGCCCTGATGAATAAAGGGACTAAGCCAAAATGAAAATGAATGAATGAATGAATGAATAATTAGTTACATTTAATTTATTTAGCAGACATTTTTATCCAAAACTAAGCACTTAAAATACCTAGAAAGTATTTGCGTGTGTGCTTCCACGCATGTGTGTGTGTGTGTGTGTGTGTGTGAGAGAGAGAGAGAGAGAGAAATGAGTTTAACTGACTCAACACAAACTTTGTGTTAATGTTGTAGCGAAGTAGCTCAAAGGGAATTGAAGATTCATTTAAATGGGGCTTCAAACGAATCGACTCTTCAAATCCGAAAAAACAAATCGTCCAGCAATCGTTCAAACGGACAGTTGACTTAAATTATGGCTATTTCTATCAAAAATAAAAACCCATTTATGTTTAAGCAGGGTAGCAAGATCGAAGTTTAGGAAATTGACTCATAAACATGCACAGGCACCTTTGTTTTTACAAAATGAAACTTTATTGACTAATCTAACAGAAACTAACACAAACACATTCATACAAGTGTAGAGAAGAGTAAAGAAAGAAAAATAAGAGTTTGAGAGAGTGTAATGATGAAAAAACCTTGGATTTTGTAAGACCAAGCGAACCACAAATAATCAATTTAACCCTTCTATGGTCTCTTTGGGGTTACATTTAGTTTACATCAGTTTAGTGCTAATCTGGAAATGTTACTTGTGTTCCCTTTTTGATGTGAAGAACTCCCTCTGTTGAGCACGTGGTTAGCTGGTGTTCAGTTTTTTTGTCCTCGCGAGGCTTGGAGTGGGGTGGAGTCTGTTGTTTCAAGTTTTGAGGCAGCAAAAAGGTCGGGGACTGGTCGTGTCGCTTTGTGGTTTTGCGGCATACTAAACTTATGCAGACTCTCGACGGAAAGAAAGAAAGAAAGAAAGAAATAAAGAAAGAAAGAAAGAAAGAAAGAAAGGTATTAACCCAAAGGTGCGATTAACCCATTTCTTGTTCTTGTCTAGAGTCTCTTTGGGGTCCTTTCTCCTTTTAGAGTCTGGGATCTCCCGGCGGTGGTTTTTGGCACAAGCTTTTATAAGGATGGTTTTGTACCCACCCTCCAGAGCCAAGTTGACCAATAAGAAGTTTAACTCCCCCGAGGCACGTTTTATAGTCTTTGTTTCAGAGCCTGTTGATTTGCATAGCATTCTGGTAGTAAACTGATGCAGAAATGTTCAAGTTTCTTAAAATGTTAATATGTTGCACACGTATTAACATGAAATGTAAACCAAATCTAAATCTAACCAAATTAGCTTTGCAGGGACATCAAACATGAACTATCTATGATCTTGTTTAGAGTTAAACATTTATTGCAGAAGTATTAAAACCATAATATTAATACATGAGTAAGAGACTTGTTGCAAAACACCTGATTACACATAAAGAGAGAATAAAAGTTTACATTAAATACATCAGTCTTACGCAAGGAGCTTATAGAAGTTCTCAGGGTTTCTGTGTGTCCAGTTTTGAGCACATTCCTTTGTCGTAAATACCTTGGAATCGGATTACAACTGACCATCCAGTCTTTTCTGGATGGGAGAAGCTGATGCAATTGTTGAATAAAAGCAAAATAATTATGTGTCTGATCGGCCATATTCGTTACAATGTGCTCAGACAAAATGTGGTTCAATTGTGTGTTCAGGTCACACAAAATACGGCCTACTGCCATAACTGGCTTACTTCCATTAGCATATCTGAATATCTGAAAAGCTCCAGATGCTTCATCAGATTTCACTGATTGTGCCTGCTGTAAGACAGCAATGATGACAGCGAATATACCATGTCAATTTGAGATGAGTCCCATGATGGAAGAACTAGTTGATCAACCCAAAAGGTCTCTGCAAACTTTCTTTTTCTTCTTTCTGAATGATACGTTTTTAGCTTTTAAAGCAATGGTCTCAAATTCAATTCCTGACGGGCCGCAGCTCTGTATAGGTTAGCTCCAACCACCTCCAAATCACACCTGCTTAATAGTTCATAATAGTCTTGAACACCTTAATTAGTTGAATCATCTGTGTTTGATTAAGATTGAAGCAAAACTGTACAGAGCTGCGGCCCTCTAGGACTCGACTTTGAGACGTATGCCTTAAACAATTATTAAATCTACACTTTGTAGTTAAAGTAAAATGTTATAATCAGGGCTTGACATTAACACCCGGGTTTGACAGCCACTCCCACTAGCCACTTTGGCAGGTTAAATATAATTTTTTAATTCTCGTTTTCTTAAAAGTCACGTGAATTAAAAACTAATTGCAATGCGAGACTACGAAACCACTACTCCCACGTATATTCCCTGCGACCCAGTGTTTGCTCGTGTGTGCTTGAGCAGCATCACACAACATAAAAAGTGAAATGAATGAGCACAGTGCTCTATAGTTCAGTTGTTTGAACTTGCGTGGGAGACAGTGGCTTCGTTTACATGGACATAAATAATCGAATTAAATGCCTTAATCTGAATAAGACAATAATATGATTAAGGTGTTTACATGAGTTGCTTTTTGAATGTTCCTGTCATGATCCCGTTTTACATGTTATAGCATGTAATTCGATTAACGCCATTGCGTCACCGCACTATCCACATTTTCTACATAATTTCATGTAATTTCGGGTGTTTCATTTTTAATTTGTCGACTTTAACTACAGTTGGGCACTTTCACTTTCATTCGGGAACATTTTTTGCATGCTCCCCATGACAAACGAGATATTAGATGTGACTATGAACAGCTGGAAGAGTGTTGTTTTAATGGAATTTCATACTTTTTCATAATTTTTTACTGACTCAATAGGTGCAGAGAAAAATGTCTAACAGCCATGTGTGTATAGACTATCCTGTCGTAAAATGTTTACATGTCTGTACTGCACTTCAATAATGCGACTAAAATCCGCATACTCCACGTCTTAATCCGATTTCTGTTTAGTTCCGATTATGACCTTTATCGCATTAATCAAAAATCACTGTTTACATGGTAAACTCTTAATCAGAATATTGTATTAATCATATTGAAATCGGATTATTGGTGTCCATGTAAGCATACTCACTGTTGAATTGGCAAATGCAACGTACATTCCACAACATTTGTGCCGTGTGGCAATAATTTGGTTTCTATTCACGCATTAGCATTGACTTTGTGGTTAATCTACTAGCGCAAATACTTAATTCATGCTTTTGGTTTGAACCCAGCGTAAGACCAGCAGAGAAGCAATGAGTCTGACTATAAAAAGTGATTATGACATTTCTAATATATTTGTCATTCATAAAATGAGTTTTGGAAGCACGGTGGCGCAGTGGGTAACACAATCGCCTCACAGCAAGAAGGTCGCTGGTTCGAGCCCCGGCTGGGTCAGTTGGCATTTCTGTGTGGAGTTTGCATGTTCTCCCCGTGTTTGCGTGGGTTTACTCCGGTTTCCCTCACAAGTCCAAAGACATGCGCTATAGGTGAATTGAGTAGGCTAAATTGTCAGTAATGTATGTGTGTGAATGAGTGTGTATGGATGTTTCCCAGTATTGGGTTGGAGCTGAAAGGGCATCCGCTGCGTAAAACATATGCTGGATAAGGTGGCGGTTCATTCCGCTGTGGCGACCCCAGATTAATAAAGGGACTAAGCCGAAAAGAAAATGAATGAATGAATGAAAATGAGTTTTGCGAATTGTAATTGATTAACCAAAAATAATTTCTTTGTACTTTATTTAAAAAATAATTAAATAAATAGTTAACAGTTTTAAAATATAAATTTAAAAGGTCTATCCAGTTTCCACTTTTATTGAATTAATTTAAAGTTACTCTATTTATATGGCATGACCTGTAGTGTATGTATTAATCAACATTTGAAGTGGATCAAAAAAGTTAAAAATTCAAAGTTGTCCTTTGACAAGAACGAGTGTTTTAGTTTCATTTGTTAAACGTCAATTTTGATAAAAGTTTTTATCCACTTCAAATCTTGACTACTGTATTCCAGCTGGTATACTATATTATAATTTGGGTAGTCAGATGGATTTTAAATGACCTAAATCAAGTCAAATTACTTAAAGGGTTGTGAAACCCCCCACTTTCAGTTCAAGTCTACATTGGAATATTTTTTTAAAGTGCTACATGATGGGTGTGGAGCGCTGTGATTAGAAGAGGGGAGTGGGTGTGGCCGGCAGAGCAGATCAGGGGGAAAAGAGGGGAGCGAACAACTGTCAGTTGGCTCACTAGCTCAAGACAAAAAAAAGAAATCCAACACAATACATGAGGAGACCCATGATTTTACAGTTTACAATGTTAAACTGCAAAGAAATAAACAGTAAGTAAATGAATGTCCTGTTACATATATGATAGGTTATTTGTAATTTCATATAGTACATACACATAACCACAATTTATATATCATTATATACAGTGCTCAGCATGTATGAGTACACCCCTCACAAATCTCTCATTTAAATTAATATTTTCTATAGGATGCTTTACAATATTATATTTGTGCCTATATTATATTTCTTTCCCTATCTATTCCAGTAATATGGAGGATTTTAAACATTTGCAAACACAGCAGCAAGAATAGGTAATGTGTCTGAATGGTAACAAACTCAACTGATAAAAGACAAAGCCATTCTCCAATTCTCGTACAGCTCTCCCAACAAAAATGCTTGCACACAAACAGGAGCTCGGCCCTATCGGTAACCCGGACAGCATCGCGGGGAAAGCCATGCAACAAACCCAGTGGATCATGGAAACAAACACATACGACCCTTCACAACCACCTAAATACTGCGTGACGTGCGCTGTCTCACAGCTTGACAGGTCTGTCCATATGGGTCTGTCATCGGAAAGCTTGTGCATTCATGATGTCTATGAATTATAATGAGAAACTGACACATCATCACTGGACAGGCAGATATCGCTACATCACCGAGTTTGATCCCGCCACAATAATAATTTTAAACCCGGAAGATGAAATTAGCTGACAAAAGCTCAAAACTTTCCAGTTTTCCCCACATTTAAAGCTAACAGGTGCTAACGTTATCTTAACTGATTCTTAACTCACAAAAAATCTCAAAAAAAGTACTCAAGGGTTTCTTTAACCTTTAAAATGAAGTAAGTAAGATTTAAGCATATTAAGTATAATTTCCTTACAACAAAATTGTGGCTAATGAAAATGCAGAGTGGCTAGTAACTTTGGAAAACTTCTAGCCACAGTTGCTGGTAAGCAAAAAAGGTAATGCCAAGCTTTGGTTATAATGAATTAAATCGGCTGTCATTATGCAAATTAGATGTGCATACGGTTACAGAATTAAAACTGGATTCGCTGATGACTTATTTTGGCAGTTCAGATTCAGAATCTATTCTTTTTTTCTGAGATTGTAACATTATTTGTTGTGCTTCAATTTTCTTACAAATTTTGTTTAGAACTTTTACATTCAAAAACAGCTACATTACACATTGCATGAATGGTCAAATTCAAATTAGCATATTAGAGGCACTTGGTGAAGGAGCTTCTTTTTCTGTTTGTTCTGTGTAAACAGTGCTTTATGGATAATGTAATTATGTCATGTATTTTCTGGTTAAACTTTAATAGGAAAACAGAACATTGTGTTTTAACTGCTTATTACACGAGTAAAAAAAAATAGATATAACCTTGAACAAATGTTTGGTATAAGATTTTATCACATTAATCTCATATAAAAATGTGTAATGTCTAAGTTAGCGTCATGCTTTTGACAAAGCCTTATAAAATCATTCGGTCATTTGTTGAAAAACATGTATTTTTACTATAATGTTTCCTGGTTCCTATAGCAGTAAATAAATCTACAGGCTGCTTTAAGCTAAGTGTTAAGGAGTATTTTTATTGCAGACTAGCTTGGGATTACTAAGTGGTTAATTCTCCTTAAGCAATGGACTCATGTGGTTCATCAGGTCTCTTTACATATACACTTAATGAGCTCATTATATAGACCAGAGCCTGTAGGAAACTGATTTCACTCAGGGTATCCATAGTTACTGCGTTTTCTCATCCTCAAAACATAATTAAAAAATATTCATTGTCATTCGGGTCACATTCCCTGCTTTTCGTTTTGTTGTCCTAGTATGTTCTTTTCGTGTACTGTATTAGTATGTACTTTATCGTGTATGATTGTGGGATGCTATAAAAGACGAGATATCTAATTAGAAAGAAAAAAACAAACAAACAAAGGTTGTTTAAATGAAACAAATATTCTACATATTCTATAATTGGCACCATTTTGCTTTTGAATAAATATCCCACATCTAATTATGCATTTCTTAAGAAAACAAGGCTTTTATCAGATAATCAGAATATAATGACATTCTTTTCCTCTGAAGCAACTTTCTATTTCAGAACTAGACACAGTTGGCATATTATGACTGTTGCTTACAGAGACACAATGGCACTGTGTTTCTGGAGGTCAAACATACTTTCCACCCAACATTTTGAGACCTTTTACTCCATGATGTAAAGACACAAATTCTTTATTTAATATAAAAATGTAAACATTTGTTTTGATTGCAAATATGTTTTTAGAAGAATTACAGAGAACTACACTTTTTCTAAAACATCTCGGTATGATAGCACATCAAATTTCTCTTATCACGTGTGTTTTTTATTTGTGGCACCATACAGCAGAGCATGTGTGTTTTATTACATAATAAATACAGTCATGGTAGAGCAAAAGTTGGCCTAGACCTGAGCATTGATTGCATGTGGTCTGTTTTTCTCTCTCTTTGTCTCTGCTTCTGTTCTGCTCAGATTAGTCATCTGATTATGTTTACAATCCACTTTTAGGTCTGCATCTTGGGTTTGTCTGCTTTGTCATGTTCTGTGCAATTTCACAACAGTGATGTCTTTGTCCTGGTTGTGATAGCAGTAAGTGTTTTTGTTAATCCTTAACAGTCACTGCCCTTTGACCAGCCTTCTGCTGATAGAAACTCTTTTTATATTGATCTTCAATTATTGTTACAATAGCTGCTGGGGAATTTATTTATTTTATTTTAAGCTAAATTAGCAAAACATGTAAAAACAACAACAACAACAAGTAGCCTTCTCTTTCTATTGAGGTGTTAGAAAACCGAAGCATTGTCAATATTATATATTAATATCAGCATATAACAATATTAAAACTCTAAAGATACCCCGCATTGTAATATTGATGAACTACAAACTTTCAGCCAGAAGAATCCCTTTGGTGTCATACAGGGTATGATCCATATGTTGAGATATGATTCTGAATTTTAAGTGAAAGAATGCATATGTATTTTCTGTGTTTGATTTGTTTGAAAAAAAAAACATTTAAACTTTTTTTTTATACATATCTGGACCTTGTTTTTTTTTGTTCTTGTTCCACTTTCCATTCCTACCACGAAAACACAGTTGGTGACAAGCCCTGATGTGACCCTAAAGCACCGAATATTTCTGCATTTCAATGTTGCAATAGGATGTCACACTCTGTGGGACGTTTTTTTAAAGCACAATTCCACATTTAATACACCTACAATGCTGTCCACTGCCCCTTACTGCAACACTGCTGCTCTTTAAACTTGAAGTTTGTGTTATTTTCATTCAAGTAACTGCTCACACCAATATTCTACTGGTCACATGTCTTCACATGATGCAAATTTGCATGTAAGAGTTAAGTTCTCCTTACTTGAACTTTGGACTGTAGCGAAATTTAGAAGAATTTGCATTTCCAGTCCACAGTATCTGCATGCATATGAATGGAAGTCAATTGAACAAAATGTGCATTGTGACCCTAACCATTAACCTAACCAGTTGGCAATATGAACAATATAAAACACAAAATATTAACAGACAGATACAACTTCAGTAAAAATATATATCTAAAAATAATAATAATAATAATAATATTTTAAGCCCTCTGAAGTCAGATGATTTCTTTATTTATTTCATTATTTGGGAATTATGCCAAAAGTGATCACCTCCTTCATCATAATGATCATATAACAAGCTCAGTTTTAAATGAACAACCATTATGTCATCTTTGGTTTTAGGTCATTGGGGGAAGTCTTGTGTCTTGTGACTGATTGCCTAATTTCAGATTTATCCTCTGATGAGATTTGATTGTGTAAACAAAGCAGGGTAATTTCTAACAGTTAAAAAAGTTTAACATATATTAATATGTTAATGCTTAATAAGTATTTGAATAAGCTTACTTGCAACTGTATTTTTTTGCATGGCGAATGTTATAATATATTATATTTGTTTATAATATATTGTATTATATATTTTTTAGTTAGTTGCTCAAAAATATCATTGAATTGTGCACCTTGATGACATGCAAGGTAAGCAAGTGGGCAAGTTCCTGGACTGTTTAGCAGTGAGTTTATTTTTTGTTATTTGTGTGTGCAATAATATCTTGCCAACACAAGCAATTTGGCTGTAAGAGTACAATTTGAGTGTTTGAAGTGCTAAACATAATCATTTTCAGATGCTTCAGATGTCTTGCTGATACATGATACATTTGTGCTGGCTGTAAATCTGCAGCATCTCCTTCACTCTGAACATAAGATGTTATTAGCCCTTAAGTGAACAATTAGTACTCTGTGGTGCTGTCTCTTATTGAAGGTCTGAACTGTACATACTGAACGTATGAACTGCAGCAACCTTTAAAAGGGACTTTAAAGGTTCTTAGGAATTCAGATTCTTTAAAAAAATACTATCCAAGTTTGTTGGAGTTTTTGTACAGTAAGTTTATAAACAAGCAAACAAAAAAGTATTACAAATTATTGTTGGTATTATAAAATATTCCCAAATGAATATTTAAGAAGAGCATAACACT
The DNA here is from genome assembly GCA_903798125.1 of Danio choprae. Lineage (NCBI taxonomy): Eukaryota > Metazoa > Chordata > Actinopteri > Cypriniformes > Danionidae > Danio > Danio choprae. Next base: position 197,632 of record CAIGQW010054150.1, on the reverse strand, counting down.
AGAAGATTTTTACACTAAGGCTCCGTTTACACTAATACGATTTAGTTTTAAAATGCATAAGACCTTTTTGCTACGGTTACGCCTTCCATCCACACTACTCTGGAGTTTTTGAGCACTGAAAATCGAGCGTTTTGAAAATGAAGAGGCCGTTTTGGTTTTAAAATGCTGCTGCTCTTTGTCAGTGTGGAAGGGGAAAACAGAGACATCTGAAAATAGGCGTTCTCCTATTTGATCGGGGCTTTTCCCTCAATATTAAGTGCACAAAGTTCATTCTTGCATCCTTTCTTTGTAAGTTAAGACTTCGCAAGTTTGATAAGGAAAACTAACTCCCGAGGACACATCGGGTAAATCTTCAAAAGGAACAGTTTAGGCTACTTTATAATGTCATCACCCTGGCCATGTGTTTCACTATATTAACAATAAAATGAAAACATGATATGAGGAACTATCAATTTTAATTTTGATATTAACAACTTAACAGACACCAAATCGTGTAGCTACATATTTATATGACCATCATCTTCACTGTATGCATATTTATAGCAAAACGGAGCCTATAACATAACTGCCTCCTTTCACTTTCATTGAAAAATATGAAACATACCCTGTCTCTTTTGCTAAATATCAGTTTTAATAATCAATAATGGCCATTTTAAAAGTATTCATTCATTCATTTTCATTTCGGCTTAGTCCCTTTATTAATCTGGGGTCGCCACAGCGGAATGAACCGCCAACTTATCCAGCATATGTTTCACGCAGCGGATGCCCTTCCAGCTGCAACCCATCTCTGGGAAACATCCATACACACCCATTCACAATCATGCACTACGGACAATTTAGCTTACCCAATTCACCTATACTGCATGTCTTTGGACTTGTGGGGGAAACCGGAGCACCCGGAGGAAACCCACGCCAACACAGGGAGAACATGCAAACTCCACACAGAAAGGCCAACTGACCCAGCCGAGGCTCGAACCAGCGATCAGCGACCTTCTTGCTGTGAGGCGAACGTGCTACCCACTGCGCCACTGTGAGGCCCCATTTTAAAAGTATAACGTACAATAAGTTTACACAATATAGGAAATAAAGACAAGCAATCAGTCAAATGTGCAGAATCAGTGTACATGGTTATATAAAATAGTATATTAACTTATCTTTGCGCTCAACCAAAACATGCTACCTGAGAACAAGACCAAAGAGTCATTAGATAGGGACCAGATGAATTAAATATCACATTTAACAACTATAGTGAGATGAGATCTAGCGGTATATTCTTAATTAACTGTCCGATGTGCACTGCTCTCATCTGGGAGGTGTGCTCAAAGCACCCACTGACTGCCTGGAGCTCAGACGTGCGCATACGCTGCAGTGCATGCCAGAGTGTGTGTGGTCATGTGATGTGCGTTTTCAGCGGTGTAGTGTAGAAAGAGATCTTTTCAGAAATGCCAGAAATGTATTACTGTAAACGGGGCCTAAAAGGTGCCCTATAACTGTAAGCCATTCCATTCTACTCGCCGCGGGAGTTTTCCTCGTGCATTCTCATCGGTGTTTATATTCCACCACAAGCACACGTGAGTACTGCACTGCAACAGCTGGCTGATCTGATCACAGACACAGAACAACAACACCCGGACTCTGTCTTTATCATTCTCGGTGACTTTAATCAGGCTAAACTCACACATGAGCTGCCTGAATTCAAACAGCACATCACATGCCCTACCAGAGACAATAATATTTTGGACCATTGTTACACAACAATAAAGGATGCATATCGCTCGGTCGCCAGAGCAGCTCTAGGACTCTCCGACCACTGCCTGGTTCATCTTCTACCAACTTACAGGCAAAAACTTAAAACTGCTAAGCCAGTATTAAGGACTGTTAAGAGATGGACCAACGATACAGAACAGGACTTACAAGCTTGTTTTGAATGCACTGACTGGAGTGTTTTTGAAGCTGCTGCCACCGACCTGGACGAGCTCACAGAGACTGTAACATCATACATCAGTTTCTGTGAGGAGTTATGCATCCCTACCAGGACTTATTTATCATTTAACAATGATAAACCATGGTTCACACCAAAACTTAGACAGCTTCGTCAGGCCAAAGAGGATGCCTACAGGAGTGGGGACAGGGTCCTGTACAATCAGGCCAGGAACACACTGACAAAGGAGATTGGTGTGGCTAAGAAGAGCTATGCCAAAAAGCTGGAAAACCAGTTTTCTGCCAACGACCCTGCAACAGTGTGGAAAGGCCTGAAGGACATAACTAACTACAAGACACCATCCCCCAGCATTGACGGCAATAAAGATCTTGCAAACGAGCTGAATATGTTCTATTGTAGATTTGAGACAGCTGACCAGACACCTCACACCCGCCATAACCATCTCTCTACACAGCCATCAACACCTCCAGCCATCCCCCTCTCCCCCCCTACACTTCAGATCAGTGAGGATAATGTGCGTCAGATCTTCAGGAAACAGAAGAGAAGGAAAGCACCAGGCCCAGACGGTGTTTCACCAGCCTGTCTGAGAACCTGCGCTGACCAGCTGGCCTCTATTTTCTCACAGATCTTCAACAGATCACTGGAACAGTGCACTGTTCCAGCCTGCTTTAAGCGTTCCACGATCATCCCAATCCCGAAGAAACCAAAGATCTCAGGACTCAATGACTACAGACCTGTGGCCTTAACATCTGTGGCCATGAAGTCATTTGAAAGACTGGTGCTAGCGTATCTGAAGGACATCACTGGACCTCTGCTGGACCCTCTGCAGTTTGCCTATAGATCAAACCGTTCTGTGGATGATGCAGTCAACATGGGACTGCATTATACCCTACAACATCTAGACAAACCAGGGAACTACGCAAGGATTCTGTTCGTGGACTTCAGCTCTGCCTTCAACACCATTGTCCCATCATTGCTCGAGTACAAACTGACCCAGCTCTCTGTTCCTAGCTCTGTCTGTCAATGGATCACCAGCTTTCTGACAGATAGACAACAGCTAGTCAGAATGGGCAAAATTACATCCGACAGCCGCACCATCAGCACTGGCGCCCCCCAGGGATGTGTCCTCTCCCCACTACTCTTTTCTTTATACACCAACGACTGCACTGCAAAAGACCCCTCCATTAAGCTCCTGAAGTTTGCAGATGACACTACTGTTATCTACCTCATCCGGAACGGCGACGAGTCTGCATACCGACAGGAGGTGGAGCGGCTGGCTTTATGGTGCAGATGCAATAACCTGGAGCTGAACACGCTCAAAACGGTGGAGATGATAGTGGACTTTAGAAGAACCCGCCCGGCACTCCCCCCACTCACCATCATGGACAGCACTGTGGCTGCAGTAGAGTCATTCAGGTTCCTGGGCACCATCATCTCTCAGGATCTGAAGTGGGACATTCACATAGACTCTATTGTGAAGAAAGCCCAGCAGAGACTGTACTTCCTCCGTCAGCTGAGGAAGTTCAACCTGCCCCAGGAGCTGCTCGTACAGTTCTACTCAGCGGTCATCCAATCCACCCTCTGCACTTCAATCACCGTCTGGTTTGGCTCAGCTGCCAAAACCGACCTCCGCAGACTACAGAGAATAGTCCGGACAGCTGAACGAATCACTGGCACTACCCTTCCTACACTTCAAGAACTGTACTCTTCCAGAGTGAGTAAAAGGGCTTACAAAATCACTCTGGACCCCTCACACCCAGCGCACTTCCTGTTTGAACTGTTACCGTCTGGTCGGCGCTACAGAGCACCAAGCACAAAAACAGCCAGACACAGGAAAAGTTTCTTTCCTCAGGCCATCTACCTCATGAACAGTTAAATATTCTACTACAGTGCAATAAACATGTGCAATACTTTCTCATATGCACTCGTACACAGCACCTTATAACAATTTACAGTGCAATACTTTCTCATATGCACTCGTACACAGCACCTTATAACAATTTACAGTGCAATACTTTTTCTACGCAGTCGTACACAGCACCTTATAACTGGTCTGTACATACAATTCACCTTCCAGAGCTTTTTGACTGATTGCATCTCTGTTTAATGTTTGTTGTGTTTTTCATATTTATTTAATGTTGTCACTGTTCACTTTATGTACACTGGAAGCTTCTGTAGCCAAAACAAATTCCTTGTGTGTGTAAGCACACTTGGCAATAAATTCCATTCTGATTCTGATTCTGATTCTGATAAAGAAAATAGGCATAGTCAAATTATAAGAGATCAGTATATGGAAATGGGCATATGTATGTTTCCTTGTTCCATTGTTTCCTTGTTCTCATGCAAATTACGAGAGTGTAAAACCCCAGTGGACAAAAGACCAATCAGAACACAAAGCAGACTGTTACGTGACTCACAGGGCACTCCCTTATAATTTGCATGTACTTTAGGTCAGGTTCTGCGTCATACAGACCTGATGAGCAGCTGCGTCATCAGATCATTATCATGATATGTTACTTTGGGATTATTAATATGCACGCCTCATTTGATTGACAAGCCATAACATTTCCCAGTGAGGCAACATAATAATTTTCCTCCCTTAGTAATTTTTGAGTTTGATAATAATGCAATATTTTGTTCAATAAAATTTTTTTTATGTATGACCAACATGTTTCATATTATTCCAGGGAAAAGAAAGTATTACTACAACTTTTAAAAGAGAACAGCCATGTTTTACTGATGCATACAATAAATCAGACATTTTAATAGTAAATAATATTTACGTCTATATCACTTTTCAAGAGCAAATGTCACAAAGTGCTTTATAACAACATTGTAGGATTAGAAACTGCAACTGCAATATGGCAGTTTAAAAAAAATAGAAACAGATAAACATAAGCGAGTTTAGAACAGGTGAATTGTTAGCTGCTTTTTAAAACAGCAAATATAGAGTTTATATAAATAAGTACATTTATTAACAGTGTATATAAATAAGACAAAAAATCACCACCACTTTGCTCCACTGGTACACTGTAACAAATAATACTCTATATCTACTCTATAAAAACGAGGCATCAGATTACAGGCAATTTTATTAATTAAATTCAGAAAGTATGGATTGAGTTCGAATTATTTAAATTAGCTGAAATTTGTGGAGCCTGTTCAGCAGCGTGGAGTCACACAAAAAAAA
>CAIGQW010054150.1:180714-192100 GCA_903798125.1 Danio choprae | reverse complement strand
TAGATAGATAGATAGATAGGGATCAATCATTTTAGAGTACTATTGAATTGTGACAAATACACCAGAATTCACAAGGCATTTTTTAAAATGAAATAAACTCAAAAATGTCTCAGTCAGACATTCTTCTCCATCATGTCAGTGTATAACTGTGGGTCTGGTGTCTGGTTGCACTGTTTCGCTGTCTCCTGATACTGGCACAGGACATTCACATTAATTGAATGTGAATGCTGAAACTATGCCAGTATTTCAAATCAGCATTGTAGTGATATAAACCCCCTCTCTCCGTTCCCTTCTCTCTTTCACGCAGTGCTTGTGTGCTGCTTTCTTTCAGGGATATGTCCACATGACATCCTGTTTACATCATTCTTCCATTTATGACAAGCACTTGCATCAGACATTTGATCAAAATTCATCAATAAACACTATACTGAATTTTTAAAACAAACTACAGGGCTGCTGGATACATGATTCTGATCCAGTTGGACAGTGTTAAAGTTGGACAAATATTTTTTTTTTCAGGAAGTGCACAGCTAGTAGAACAATTTACAGCTATTTTACAGGGGGTTTAAGAACAAAAACTATAACAGGGCCTGACATTAAATTTATTACTTGGCACCGGTCCTTAAAAATTTAGGGTAGGTAAACCCTTTAAAATGGGCCTCACGGTGGCACAGTGGGTAGCACGATCACCTAACAGCAAGAAGGTCGCTGGTTCGAGCCTCGGCTGGGTAAGTTGGCTTTTCTGTGTGGAGTTTGCATGTTCTCCTTGTGTTTGCGTGGGTTTCCTCTGGGTGCTCCGGTTTCCCCCAAAGTCCAAAGACATGTGCTATAAGTGAATTGGGTAAGCTAAATTGTCCGTAGTGTATGTGTGTGAATAAATGAGTGTGTGTATGAATGAATATGAATGTTTCCCAGTGATGGGTTGCAGCTGGAAGGGCATCCGCTGCGTAAAAACATATGCTGGATAAGTTGGCAGTTCATTCCGCTGTGGCGACCCCAGATTAATAAAGGGACTAAGCCGAAAAGAAAATGAATGAATGAATGAATGAATGAAACCCTTTAAAATAATAAAAAGAAAAATAAGAAAATAATAAGATTTTTCTAAGCAAATTAGCAAGTTATGATGATTCTTTATCTAATACCCAAGCTTAAAAAAACTGAAGAACTGGACTTAACGATGGACGTCCAGCTTTCTCCAGCCTCTGGCGCTTAGACTGCAGCTCTGCACAAGAAGTTTGGCCATAGGAGAATTGGTCGTGCCCAACTGAGCCTGGTCTCTCTCAAGGTTTTTTTCCTTCACTTTGGTCAATTGGTGAAGGTCGTTCCTCGCCACTGGCTTTCATGGTTCGGGACTTGTGGAGCTGCGCATCGATGGATTTGCTCATCAGTGTTTGGAGTTTCAGCAGTGAAAATTTAACCACACTGAACTGAACTAAACTGCCTACTAGTACAGGAGCCAATCACAGATCGCTGTAGACTGACGATTCTCTGGGAGAGAAGCTCAGACCAGACGTGTTCTTTTTCGTCAGTTTATGTGGTCAACAAACATGCTGGAATCTCAGGAAATACTAGGTTCACAGACATAAGAAATATGTCCACATAAAGCTTGAAATCTTTACTTTTAAATGAACCAACTACACTTGAAAATAAAGTTTTCAAAGAGTAAACAAAGAGTCGCTGTTATTTCTGGAGGAGATTCACCATCAAGACCAAGTTGTGAAGAGCAGCGCAATCTGACGAAGCATTATTCAGAGAATGATAATGTGTAAATAATTTGATGTTTCCCCATTTAGTCATACTGCCCGAGAGGCATTTAAAAGATGGCCGCCGAGTGAAATGGCTTGCCTTAAAGGGATTTTAATACTACATACAGTACATGTAGCATGGACAGTTATTTTTTTTATTTGCCTAATTTCAAGATTTAAGGCATAACATAATTGTCTAACATTAGCTCTGTTACATTGCAGATTCAATCTCTGCCAGTAAGTGACACTTATGCAACAGCAGCAATGTAGGGCTGGTTCCGTGGTTACCGTTGTTCTCAAGCTAAGCATTACATTGAGTGTATAACAAATTATTTTTACATAATTTTATTTAGGGCAGCACGGTGGCGCAGTGCATAGCGCTCTCGGCTCACAGCAAGAAGGTCGCTGGTTCGAGCCTCGGCTGGGTGGAGTTTGCATGTTCTCCCCGTGTTTGCGTGGGTTTCCTCCGGGTGCTCTGGTTTCCCCCACAAGTCCAAAGACATGCGGTATAGGTGAATTGGGTAAGCAAAATTGTCCGTAGTGTATGAGTGTGAATAGGTGTGTATGGATGTTCCTCAGTGATGGGTTGCAGCTGGAAGGGCATCCGCTCCGTAAAACATATGCTGGATAAGTTGGCGGTTCATTCCACTGTGGCGACCCCAGATTAATAAAGGGAATAAGCCGACAAGAAAATGAATTAATGAATATTATTTTCATCTTCTCTCTTCAGTGCTTTACATTACTCTGTGCCATTGTTGTTGTATCTGTGCTGTAAAACTGTATTTTTATCAATATAGTTATTATTCTTGTCATGAATCATTTGTAGTAAGTTCAATTTATGGTTGAAAATGGGGGAAAATGTTGGGAAATTTACATGCTTTAGAATAATTAAATGTATTAGTCAATGTTTCAAATATATTATGTTCAGTTCCCCATGAACTGGAAGCTGCGATCGTAATTTTTTTTTGTATTGTGACGTAGTTCCCAGAGAAACTGAATTTTAAATGAGCAAACAGTGGGCGTGGCTTGTTTTTTCTACTGCAGGCTGAATGGATGTAGTAAAGTGGTTTGGGTTTGGGGAGAGTTGTTACAACCTAACAGACTCCTCCTGCTCACCATTTCTGTTCCTTGTCAAAACTGACAGTTGGAGCAACGTGGTTAAGTATGTTAGCCACACCCATTACCTCAAAATCACGTAATATGATAATTTAACTGAAAACAAACAGGAAGTGCATTTTCAGATTTTAATTAAAAATTAGAAAGGCAAAAAAAAATGATTCCTAATGACATGCAGAGTTGAATTGTTTTCCACTAAACTGGCAATGTGAGCTAACAAAATTGTATGGTTAGTTTGATTTCTTGACGACTTTAAGTCTCTTCTTATCCTGGTTAAAAACAAACCCACCTTTTTGAACTTGAGTAGTGTACGTTTTCCTGAAGTGACATCAGAAATCAGCCAGTTAAATGAAAAATCTATTATCTAATGTCATAGAAGATGTTTTTTTTTATTAGTTTTTAATACTAATATGATTTTTTACACAAACCATACTGTTTGACTTAATATAACTGCTGAGTTAAATTACTACATTTTACAATTTTTTAATTTCACCTAACATTGCTAAAAAAAAAATGTTGCAATTTGAAGGAGAGTTGAGTTTTTTTTTGTTCTGTTTTTTAATGTTCTTCCTGTGTTTTTTGCTTTGAAATAAACAGTACAATGTGATTTAAAAAAAAAATAAAAATGTCACTCACTTACTCACTCTCCTTCTGCTTAGTCCCTGATTTATCAGGGGTCGTCACAGTGGAATGAAACGCCAATTACTCTGGCATATGTTTTGTGCTGCAGATGCCTTCCCAGCCGCAACCTATCACTGGGAAACTTAGTCATTCACATACACACATACACTATGGCCAATTTTGCTTACCTGCATTTGGACATTGGGGGAAACTGGAGCACCTAGAGGAAACTAACGCGAACCTGAGGAGAACGTGCAAACTTCACACAGAAATGCCTCCTGGTTCAGCTGGGACTCGAACCGGCAACCTTCTTGCCGTGCAGTGCTAAACAATATCACAAATATTAATAGTACATACAATATTTTATTAAATAAAGAGATAATGTGGGCCTATTGGGCCATCATATGTTTGTCCATTATGTCATGGACATCATGGACAAGTCAATTGCGTAGAATGTTTTTATGAAGAGTACAGTCGTGGCCAAAAGTTTTGAGAATGACACAAATATTAGTTTTCACAAAGTGATAAAGGACAACCCTTTTTCCAGATGCCCCAAACAATCGGAAAGGGGCTTCATCAGAGAAGATGACTTTGCCTCAGCAGTCCATTCCCCATACTTTTTGCAGAAGATAAATCTGTCCCTGATGTTTTTTTTTGGAGAGAAGTGGTTTCTTTGCTGCCCTTCTTGACACCAGGCCATCTTACAAAAGTCTTCGCCTCACTGTGCGTGCAGATGCGCTCACACCTGCCTGCTGCCATTCCTGAGCAAGCTCTGCACTGGTTGCACTCCGATCCCGCAGCTGAATCCTCTTTAGGAGACGATCCTGGCGCTTGCTGGACTTTCTTGTACACCCTGAAGCCTTCTTAACAAGAATTGAACCTCTTTCCTTGATGTTTTTGATGATCCTATAAATTGTTGATTTAGGTGCAATCTTAGTAGCCACAATATCCTTGCCTGTGAAGCCATTTTTATGCAACGAAATGATGGCTGCATGCGTTTCTTTGTAGGTCACCATGGTTAACAATAGAAGAAGAACAATGATTTCAAGCATCACCTTCCTTTTAACGTCAAGTCTGCCATTCTAACCCAATCAGCCTCACATAATGATCTCCAGCCTTGTGCTTGTCAACATTCTCACCTGAGCTTACAAGACGATTACTGAAATGATCTCAGCAGGTCCTTTAATGACAGCAATGAAATGCAGTGGAAAGTTATTTTCAGGATTAAGTTAATTTTCATGGCAAAGAAGGACTATGCAATTCATCTGATAACTGTTCATAACATTCTGGAGTATATGCAAATTGCTATTATAAAAACTTAAGCAGCATCTTTTCCAATTTCCAATATTTATGTAATTCTCAAAACATTTGGCCACGACTGTACAAGTTATGTCATTCAGTTTCTCTAAAAACATGACTCTAGAGGAACATAAAAATGCTTTGACCCATAACGAATAACCTATAAAAGAGTAAACATGGTGTTCATTTAAAATCCTGAAAATTATAGAGCTGCTTCTGGCTGCATACTCTAATTGAGCACTGTCTCTCAGTTGAGAAAATACATTTGATGTGATGCCTCATCTCTTTGCAGTCATTGTTTTAGTGCTTTGCCCTTGACTGCTTTGATCAGCTTTAAATTCAGCATTCTCTTTTGCTCCCTTTCTTTTCCTTGTTGTCAGAGTACTTCAAATGGCTCTCTTCCCAGTGCAGCGTTCTCTTCTTCTTCAAAGCATGCCTTTATTATATGTTTTTAAGACAAGTCAACCAGAGAAATCATTAGATTTACATAAGGAAAATACAGTAACTCAAATTGCCAAGTGTAATTAGTAGAAATATGATTGGGATGATTAGTTGGATTCTCAAATGTTGGAAAATAGACTAGATAATTCTGAAGTTTTTTTTGCATAATTAATTTAGTGTGTTTTGGTCTAAAGCATTACTTTATCATATTAAACATTACACTCTCCTCCCTGTGGATTACAGACCAACTGTCCTTTGGGAAAACGATTTACTGCAGTGTGCCTTTGTTGACTTAACAAATACATTTATCTTCTTAGCTTGGTGTTGAGATAAGTGGACTTTGACCCAGATATTATGCCACAAATTCCCAGCAATACAGTGTACACAAAAAAATATCTGTAAATTAACAGTTTTCCGTATTTTGTGATTCATGTTTTTTATTGTTTGTTTGTTTTTTATTTCATTTATTTATGTTTTTGAACTGCATTATGGCACTGTGATCTTTCCTCCAACAACTTATAATGTTAAAAAGTAAAAAAAAAAAAAAGACTTTTATTGATTTAAATCAGGGATGCCCAAACTTTTTTGGCCAAAAATTAAATTTCATTGAGACCCATGAGCTGATGGTAAATATATCTAACTATATTACATTAAAGTTGCCATAGGTAATTTCCTAACTTGTTTTAAATTATTTTAAAAATAAATTGAAAACATTACTTTAAATCATTTTAACTAATCCAGTATATTTTTTATTATAACCTGTTTCAATAAAAACATAATCACATTTATAGCACAGTGGAGTTCAATGCTAAATACATTTGTCAAGCAGAATCTGCCTTTGCCTTCATTTGTTCACAGATATCTATGGATTGTTCTCTATGTCGGGTGACAGTATGTACATTTAAAAAATATGTTTCATTTAATTGAAACATTTAATTTGCATTAGCTTTTTGTAGCTTAGCAGTAAAACAAACAAACAAAATGTTGTGTTAAATTAGAAATGACAGTCTCTAACCCATCCCCATCATTCTCCCTCTCTTCTCAGATGGGATTCATTCATTCGTTTTGTTTTCGGCTTAGTCCCTTTATTATCTGGGGTCGCCACAGCGGAATGAACCCCCACCTTATCCAGCATATGTTTTACATAGCGGATGCCCTACCAGCTACAACCCATCACTGGGAAACATCTATACACACTCATTCACACACATACACTACGGACAATTTAACTCACCCAATTCACTTATACCACATGTCTTTGGACTGTGTGGGAAACCTGAGCACCCGGCGGAAACCCACACAATCATGGGTAGAACATGCAAACTCCACACAGAAATGCCAACTGACCCAGCCGAGGCTCGAACCAGCCACCTTCTTGCTGTGAGGCGATCATTCTACCCACTGCACCATCGGGACGCCCCTCAGATGGGATGGTGGGCCAAATTAAAGGTTACCATGGGCCAACTTTGGCCCACGGGCCCTAGTTTGTGCATCTCTGACTCAAATAGTTTAAAATTATATATTGTCTGGGTTGATATTGTACATTATCGTACAAAAACCTAGTAATAAACTGGTAGTATTTTTTTTGTTATTTTACGGACTGTCACCACATCCGCATAGCGTCAGTGCAGTTATGTAAGAAGATGCTTCAATCCCGCTTTGTGGAAATTAAATCAGGTTTATTTTGTACATTAACGTAACGGATGTCCATACAGCAGTGTATATTAACGTGTATCATAACGTGTAACGTGTCACATTTGCCATGCAAAAACAGTGCAAAGCTTTCTACCTACAGTGTCCTCAGACCTCAAAATTCCCTTATTCAGAAAGGTATAATAAATACACTGATGGGTATTTTGAGCTGAAAGTTTACAGACACATTCTGGAGACACCGAAGACTTATCTTAAATCTTGAAAAAGGAGTAAAATAGCTTTACAGTTTCAACACCAAAGGTCGACAGCAGAAATCAAGGTCCCATAATGCAATTCATAACTGTAAATAAACAGAAAACAATGAATCACAAAATACGAAAACTGTTAAAGAGAAGGTTTGACATCTCTGATTGCTATTTGCCACATGTAACAAATCTTTACACACACATTGCCATTATCCATTGAAGCCCTAAATATTTAAACCAAGTTTTGGACCCTAAATATAATGTACCTGCCACATTATTTCATTTACTAAAAGCGATGGATGTGAAAATGTGAAAAACACATATCATGCTCTTATGTGCTAAGAAAGTGATATTAGAAGATTACATTTAATAAACACCTTATTTATTATGCATAACAATAACCTCAGATGAGCCCAGAATGACACTAAATTGCACACTTCTCATTGTACTTAAAGGAACTGTGCATAAGACTGTTTAGTCAATGGCTTGATTATGCAGATGCATAGACAGAATGGCAACATCAGTATTTGCATATCACAACAATAATTTATTACAGAGCAAGCTTTTCAGATTAATTAAAGTTACTAGAGAGTATGTTCCTCTACAACTGAACACTGCACAATAGTACACAATAGAACACAACAACCTTTTATATGATCATTTTATTTCTTTATGATCTCTTTAACTAATATTAGATTGGTCTTGGTACTGAGTTGTCATATTTGGTTAAGTTTTGTTCATTTTTAAATCCATGTCTTTTATTATGTGATGTCTTTTAGTTTGAAGTGTATTCCTGTTCATAGTCCAGTCTAGTTCATTGTTTCCTGTCCCTCATGTTCCTCATTCCTGTCTTTGATTGTGTTCAGGTGTTCCTTGTTTGTGTCATTAGGTCTATTGCGTATTCATAGTCCACATGTTTCCGTTGACTGGTGTCTAGCTTTGGCTTTATGTAATCTTCTTCTTTGGTGAGTCTGTTGTTTTGGGATTTGTCAGGTTTAAATAATCTTAAGTCTAGGTTAGTCTTTTGATTATTGGTTTTTGTGTTTGTATATTTTCTTCAAAAAATAAAGTTGTGCTTGAGTTTAAAACTTTGACTCACCTGAAAGTGGAATGTTGCATTTATGGCTGGCACAAACTGGTTAAGCATGTATTGTTTCAAGTAAACTAACATGACTTGTGTAGCCTGATGGGTGATCAGACAAGACCGGCATGGATGTGTGTCAAACCTTACGCTATACTGATAAACGGCAATAATTTTAATTGGTCTGGTAAAGGGAAAATCCATCTATAAACGAAGAAATAAAAAAAAATCTTACTACTTACCCTCATGCCACCTCAAATGTAAACAATCTTGTTTCTTTACACACAAATTATTTTTGGGGAAAAATAATTTATATCTGTGTCCATTTAATTTAAATGCTGACCTTTCAAAAATATGACTTTGGTGTTAGATGCCTGCTTTAATGAAATAAGAAGTATTCATTTTTGGGTGAGTTATGCCTTAAGGTTATCAGAAAAGACATTTTTAAAACCTGCCTGGTGAGTTTTAGACTTGGTTAATTTACCATCACATATACCCTGAACTCTTTCAATTGATTAACCAAAAACCTTACTTGAGGTGCTGTATGTTAGCTCCAAAATCAAAATCCTGGAAGTGAGTTTAATCAATAAAGAGTATGTTATGAACACATGACACATTCTCAGGTGAATGTCACATTTATAAGTCACTATGAAAAAAATGCAGTGCTGTTTTTTTTCTTTTCTTTTGTTTAATGGCAAGTTATGTAGTTTAGTTTACTGTGAACTGAGAGACAAAAACACAGGGTCATGAGCTGCATGTGTGCATATGAACTCTTTAAGCAACCAACAGAATAACTTGTCAATCAAATCATGGCATTTTGCAAATTAATAACTGCATTAATCCAGTTGACTGGTGATTGCCAAAGCAAATGCACCAAACACTGTAAGTAATGTAAAAGTCTTCTGCCACAGTCTTAGAAATTAATGGCAACTACTGGTCAAATATTTTATTCCCAATGAAATGTGATTAACTCATATGAATTCAATTCAAGTTTATTTCGTATGAGTGTGTATCACTTGTAACCGTTCTCTCTTTACCCACAGGCTGTGAGCTGTTTTGAATGGTGCCATGACCAGTAAGGGTGGTAGCCATGAAGACACACTAAACCCTCCGTCTTCCTCCTCTTCTCGGTCCTCAGCAGCCCGTAAGCTGCAGGTGCAGAGATCGCTCTCCCGAGATACCATTACCATACATTTTTCTGCCAAGGGCAATGAGGAAGAGGAGGAGGAAGAGGAGCTCTACAGGCTAGCTGTTTCTCCTTCTGGCCTTGAAACTGAAGATCACAGCATAGTCACAGCTCAGGAGGCCAGCGAGGAGCTTCTTTCTGAAGGACAGGGAACAGACATGGTTATAGGAATGTCATCCCAAACTCAAAGTTCTGCCTTAGCTATCCAGCACCCCTCTGTTAGCCTAGGTTGCACGGCTACTTCTAATATTGCTAGTTTCTCATGGCCCTCTGAGCAAAGGTCAACTCCCCTATTACTATCCACCCATTCAGCTTCCTCCAGCTCATCACCAGCTAAATCTGCCCTACCTTCGAAGCCCTTCCTCAGCCTGGTCAAGTCACTTTCCACTGAGGTAGAGTCTCGAGAGGCTCCCGCTGTTGCTCCCCAGTCGGTAAGGCACCGCCATTTGATGAAGACCCTAGTTAAATCTTTGTCTACAGACACCGCTCGACCTGAGCAGGAGCCTTCGTCAAGTCATCGACCCCCAGATTCCAGGCTCAATCTGCATCTTTTTAAACCTTTCACCCAAACACGTGTTCCTGCTGCCAGTGGAGACTCCAAAACTGCTCCCTCATCCCCCCTCACTTCCCCTGATAGCCGTTCTTTCTTTAAAGTCCAGGAGGTGGAAGCACGCATTGAAGACACAAAGCGCCGCCTATCAGAGGTCATGTGTGAGCCCCTTCAGCTGCTTAGCAAAATCATTGGTGAGGAACCTGGTGGTGTGAACGCAAACTCTTCCTCATCCACAACTGCAGGAGTGTCTTACTGGTCCAGAAACCTTTCCTCCAGCGCCTCTGAACTCTCCAACCTGTCTGCCCTCAATGGCCACTCAGAAAGCAACAATAACTACTGTATCAAGGAAGAGGAAGATCTGGAGAATGAAAGCCCTGTTGAGGGTGCAACTGTTGAGTTGCCTCTGCATAGGTCACCCTCGCTCGGTTTGGACAGGTGTTTTATGTCAACGCTTGCTCGCCAAGAAGATGAAGAGTTCTGTGAGCTCTACACAGAAGACTTTGAGTTCTGCACTGATATGGAGTTAGATGGAGAAGAGCCTCATATTTCCCAAGTACAACGAGGGAGTACAGCAGGATGCAGTGAGGAACCGACTGAAGGAGGGGAGGAGGAGGAAGAGGAAGATGAGCCTCCAGGAGTACCTCACAATGGACTGATTCTTCTTATATCTATAGTTTATGGATACTTTGTGTTGCCACTGCCTTCCTATGTGTGTTGGGTGTTGATGGGCGTGGCGGCGGGTTTCATGCTGGCAATTTTGGTGGTGTGGTTGTCAGCAAGACAGAGAACATCTTGGGGCCGTCATGGCAGCTTGAGTAGAAGACACCAGTGGAACAGGGTTCCTTTGGATATCAAAGAACCAGCCATCTACAAGGTGAGTTCCACCCTGCTGCCAAAGCTGATACTGGTACAGTGGTCAAGTCTGCAATTTGAAGAGTTGAAATTTCAATCAGTTTGATGCTAATGTTGTTTTTTATTCACATTGCATTTGGCACATTCTTACTGAAGTATACTGTATGTTATACTGTATGTAAAATGAAGCTTTCACAGAGGTTGAACTTTAACTTACCAGTATATTTATCAATTAAAACGTTGATAAATATACTCAAGTACTCTAGAAGTAGATTTTTCATATATATATATATATTTGTTGTAAGAAAAATCTAAATACATAACTTTGATTTACAGCATGATTGTAGTACAATGATTTACTACATGTATATTGACAAAATCCTGACAGACCTGTCATTGATACATAACTGCATTATATGGTTAAAATGGACAAAATTATGTAGATGCTAAAATAATAATTATAGTTGAAAGAAACATTTTCTTTTTTTGTTGTTTTTTTGTCTTATTCTTATCCCTTTATAGCGAAACACAAAAAACAATCGTGTGCGTGTGTGCGTGCGTGTGTGCGTGTGTGTGTGTGTGTGCGTGTGTGTG